>JABASL010000280.1:0-18152 GCA_019775825.1 Neanura muscorum | reverse complement strand
AAATCAGCAGTTAATAAAAGTTGCCCTGATTTTTGTATAAATTAGGATGGTGAAATGGAGGATCACGACGCACTCTGCTTGTACAATATGGCCGGAATTTTCTATGTTTTGATCGCTGCAATCCTAGCAGCAATCCTTATTGCAGCGACAGAAATTACGCTGAGAAAACCCCTTGTACACTGACATTTCTGCATACTAAAAATGCCACCTACAAAAATTTGAACATTTTTTACGCATATTTTTGTCACAGGAACCGAGAAGAGGTGGTGCAGTGGAACTAAGAGCTCCTCTACATCCAGCTCCAGCTAGAGACGCACGAAACGCTCCACCCACTGGAAATTCAACATAATTATTTTTCTTTGAAAATGTTTCTTTAATTTTTGGGCTATTAAGGAAGCCTTTCAAATTCAACCAAGTTTCATTAAAAATCACTGCCAATGTTTAAAATAAAAATTCTGAGTTGGTCATGATCATTTCAGAGCATTGAGCCTTGATCCTTTTTCACTAAACTACTTTGGAAGTTGCGCCGAAGAAAGCGATGAGCAGTGCTATGAGAGACTGTGACCTCCAGGTCACCAACAAATGATACCACGACGAGTACACAAGACGAATCAGAATAGATGGCTCTAGGCCCATAATCTCTAAGCAAATAATGCTGTATGTGTCTTCTCTAGACATAAATCAGAATAACTATTATGATAACCTAAATAACCTATCATGATCTCCGCCTGCCTCCTTGCTCTTCTGGAACGGGGTGGTCGGGGATCTGCTGCAAAGTGGAAACTTTTCAGTAACTCAAAAGTTAATAAATAATACACTTAAATATAAATTGGCAGAATCGCTGATTCAATGAAACTACCTCGTTTTAAATTAAATTTTGTACGAATTTTCAAGATTCCTGAGTCTGGTTGTTTCTTGTATGATTTTCTAGAGTAGGTAAATGATTTTCTAGAGGTTTCACGCCAGCTTATTTCTTCGTGCCATGATAAATGAGTTCCGATTCTTTGCCAAATTTTAAGCATCACTTGTTGAAAAAAAAAACGAGTTTTATGAGAAGAAGAGGCTTTGGAGGTTTATTTTTATAAAGACAAAAGCCATAAAGACTTTCCTTACGCCCAGGTCGACCCAATTTCAAAGCGAAAACGCACTAAGGGTAAAACAAAAGCAAGAATTCGATTCCATACTTTTGGTTGATCGCTTTGCTAATTTGGGGCACAATGGCAGTACGAAGTGGCCACTATTACCACAATATACTTCTCATAATATCCTTATTATCATGTGCCCTTGAGTCAAGTTGTCAAACCGCCCTGAGAGAAATCGTGGTGACAAGTGTTTTGGTAATCCAACAAAATTAAAAAATTAACCAATTGTTTAAGTTCAGTAATAATTTCCTTCTGTAATTCTCGTCTTTTAGAATGATCCTTTTCTTATGCGAAGTCCCCAAGGACATAATCAATTTGAAGGGTTCAATGTCGATTTAGCGGAGAAACTCTTCGACAAATTGGGATTACTGTGTAAGAGAAAGTCCATAGCCCGCCCAAATTGCTTTTAAGTGTTAATTGTCGGACAGATTTTCTTTTATAAAATAGACAGGCTAAAAATTGTTGAAGATGGAAGGTATGGATCAAAACACAACGTTACAGGCAATTGGGATGGACTTATTGGCGAAATTATGTTGAAGGTTAGTCAATTGAAGGTTATATGAAGGTTAGTAATAATTAATACCGATTATTGGAAAGAAATTTCAGTTTCAAGAAGTGTTGTATCCAAACCGGCTTACAATTAATTTTTAGCAAGCTGACATGGCGTTGGGCGATTTGAGCGTCACGGCTTTAAGGGCAGAAGCCGTTGATTTCTCAGCACCGTTTATGCAGTCACAGTTGGCCATTCTAATGAAAAGTCCAAAGAAGAAAGGAAGTGGGACAAGTGAGAGTGCTGCAATTCAAGGGTCAAATAGTTTCTTCCCTTGGCTTCAGCCAATGACATTGTGGTTCTGGATTGCCTTTATCTTCGTGTCCATTTTGCTTTTGTTTCTCATATACTTTGTGGAGAAAACCGTTTCGCGAAAAATTAGTAAATTGCAACCTCCGCCAGATGAAACTTTGTTTGCTCAATTTGGAACCCGAGTTTTTGGAACACCAAAGTAAATATTCAAAATAATGTCGACTATCGATTTAGTTAATTATTTAAAAACAAATTAATTAGTTGTTAAAAGATAAGCATTCTAGCTCCCAAGGTTGTAAAGCAACGTTGACTGTCATGTCATATGTTAGTGTTTGCTTTACGATCTTGCTAGCCCCTAATATTTCGTTTCCAGGTCAATTGCAACAAGATTCCTGCAAGTGACATTTTGGATTTTTATACTGATTTGCTCCTGCGCTTATGCAAGTAATTTTGCTGCTGACAAAATTTTGGACATTGTTCACGAATCTGAAGCACAGGCATTACCAATTAAGTATGTGGAACAATTACTGGAACACGATGAAATCAAATGTGGAATTTTAAAAACTGGATCAACATTTAATTATTTTCAAGTAACTAACTGATCAGAACACAATTTTCTACAGTAATCAAATCATGGGCCTCTTGTAATAATTTCAGACAAGCCAAAATCCATTGATATCCAAAATGAATGAAAAAATTATGGCCAACGGAACCCTTATTGAGAAATATGACCGTGGAATTCAACGCGTCCAAAATTCAAATGGTATCGAATTGTATCGAAATCTTTCGACCGAAGCGCATATAAACTTTTCCAGTTTAATTTATTTTTTTCACTTTTTACAAGGAAATTTTGCATTCATAATGGAATCACCCGCAGCCAAATACGCAATTCTTCGGAAACCGTGTCAACTATCGATTGTGCCAAATTTCTTTGGGCCCAAGAAAGGATTTGCAGTAGCCATTGCAAAAGATTCAAAACGACCAATTTTGTAAATTATGAAGCTTTTTACTGTTAATTTTTGATTTCCTTCGTGAAAATCTCTTGCTTCCTTTGCAAATTTAGGGGTAAAATCAATTCAGCAATTTTGCAATTGAATGACGAAGGAGTGTTAGACAATTTGGCCGAGAAATGGTTCAAAGATCAGTCAGAATGTGATGGCGAAGCTAAACAAAAAATCGACGTAATTTGATTGATATTTAATTATCTGTCAAACGTCAATCAAGCAAACTTAATTAAATTTTTGTAATTTCATTGTGGATTTACAGATTGACAGGATTTATAACCCTTTGAAATTAGAAAACGTCGCGAGTCTTTTCATCGTCCTTACAATTTCAATCTTTGTTATTTTTATCACCGCTGGAGTGGAAACTGTTCTAAATAGGAAAACTGTTCAAACTGTTTAAAAACAAAATGTCAAAACTTGCATCATCCGCGGAAGGCAACGACCGTCTGCTATCATTTAATTTGATTTAACTATTTAACTTAAATTTTCGTAAAATTAATGGCGTCTTCTTTTGCATTTTGCTTCAAAGTCTGTCGAGCCCACATTAAAAATTGCTTGCTACAAACAGTACGACAGACTTAAAAGTTCCGTATTCGTTCAACACAATAATATTATATTATACATTTAAAATACATGTTAGGTTTTAAATATTAATTAAAAAAAATTAAATGAAATTGTTAGTAAAATTTAGAATAAATTCAAAACGCTACTAATTTTAACAGTTTTAGTTTTCATAAATAAAGAGCTAAGAGCACCTTGTGGAAATAGGCTTTAAAGAAAGGCGCTAGACCCACAATATGATTTGATTATTTTCTGAATAGCTTAGCAAATATTCATCTCTTCTGGATCGGCCGACGTGTCACTTTTGTCTTATTTATTCTTTTCAATTAAAAACAATTCCTGATTTCTTAGATTAATCGTTGAGAAATCTAATTAGAGTTGGAATTAACAAGTGACATTGCGTACAATTTATGTAAAAGTGTTTTTATTGAAAATCTTGCCTCTCCAAAACCAGTTATCTGTCATCTGTCAAACCCGCAAATCCTTCATATAAACGTGTAAAGGAACCTTTACCAGCTGCTTGATCTGTCGGGTCACACCGATTCCTGAGTATCTGCTAGACCTAGCATACAGTCTTCCATCACATAAAATGGTAACACATTAAAACAAAAGAACAATTTTGTGATAAAAATGTAACGTAATGGATTGATTGATTTCGTTCTGTCAACAATACTAAAATAGCACCTTAGCAGTGATTATTCTGAAATTGATGTTTGTATTCCGAATTCTTGCAGGTACTTTTAGCTGCAGCAGTCCTAACAAAAGGAGGAAAAGGTATAAGATACGTTATTGTGTTTATGTAATATGTAAATGTTCAATTGATTTAATTTGTTTTGTGCAAACGATTGTTTGTGTTTAAGAGCATTGATCTTAATTTCTTATAGTCCTCCTCTCACGTCAGTTTGTAGAGATGACGAAATCTCGGATAGAAGGCCTGCTAGCGGCCTTCCCCAAATTAATTCCAGCAGGAAAACAACACACATTTGTTGAGACAGACGCTGTTCGATACGTCTATCAACCGATGGAGAAGTTGTATATGGTCCTTATCACAACTAAGGCGTCAAATATTCTGGAAGATTTAGAAACCCTCCGATTGTTTGCCAAAGTGGTAATCCTAAAACTGGATTTAGAAAAAGGATAGTGCTAGCTTTGAAATTGAATTGTGTATTTACGTTGTTCTTGCTGTACCAGGTTCCAGAATATTGTAAAGCCTTGGAAGAAACTGACGTTTGTGACAGCGCTTTCAATTTAATATTTGCCTTTGATGAAATTGTAGCGTTGGGCTACCGGGAAAGTGTTAACTTAGCCCAAGTTAGAACTTTTGTAGAGATGGACTCACATGAAGAGAAAGTTTACCAAGCTGTCCGACAAGTGAGTCACCGATTATTGTAAAGTGACTTGATTTATTAAATAACCTTTTAATATAATACGTCATCTCCGATTGTGTTTAAGAATTCTTATTATTTTACAGAGCCAAGAACGAGAAGCGAAGCAGAAGATGCGAGAGAAGGCGAAAGAGCTTCAAAGACAGAAACTCGAGACGAGTAAACTTGGTGGTAAAGGTGGACGATCTGGATACTCGACGTCCTCTTCAAATTTCAACAACGTCAGTGGTGGCCCAACTGCGCTTCTGGTTCAGGATTCCAGCAACGCACCAGAGCCAGTACGGCCTAGCTACATGTATGTAACTTCACCTTTATCTCGACGAATTTATTTTGAGTTTCGTTTTTACTATTTTGTTTCTAACAAGTACTGCTTTTCACATAGCAAATCCTCCGGTCCAAACAAAGCTTTGAAACTTGGGAGCAAGAATCGAGACGTGGAATCTTTTGTTGATCAACTTAAATCTGAAGGTGAACGCGTACAAGCTGTAGCTCCTAATTCAAACTCTGTGATGCAAAACAAGAACAATGCACATGCGACTACTTCACATTTGCCCAATACCGAAAAGTAAGTTATCCAACTCAGTATGCCAGAAAGGAGAGCAATACGCTTTGTATTTTGCCATCTTCCTGATATTCTATAGATTTATTTTATTTGTATGACTAATTTACAGCGTTCACTTGAAGTTCGAGGAAAGGATCATTCTGACAGCTGGGCGTGATGGCGGACTACAAAATATGGAAGTTCATGGCATTACCACACTGAGGGTACAAGACGAAGCTTGTGGCATGATTCAAATTCAATTTAAAAATGACGATAAACGAGGAATTCAGCTTCAGGTAATTTATGTTTTGACTGAATAACTTCAAAATATGGTCCACGCTTTGCTGAAATTCGGCTGGGCTACCTTTTAGACTCATCCAAATGTTGACAAGGAACTCTTCCGAAACAGCTGCAGAGTTGGATTGAAAAATTCCCAAAAGCCATTCCCAGTGAATACTGACATTGGAATTTTGAAATGGCGTTACCAAACAACTGATGAAACCCAAATTCCGCTCAATAGTATGTGAAATATGCTTTTAAAATTCAGATTTCAGTTTGACAACAATTTTGGTATTTTGCAAATCAGTTAACTGCTGGCCATCGGAGAACGGAAGCGGTGGCTGTGATGTAAATATTGAGTACGAACTTCTCAATTTGGATTTAGAATTACTGGATGTCATAATTTCTATACCGATTCCGTACGTTTACGACACGCCTTAAACCCCATAGTTTTCAATTTCGACAACATTACGATCACGTGCATTTTTAATTTAGTGCTGGAAGTGGAGGTCCAATTGTTGGAAATTGCGAAGGTGAATATTTGTTTGAACCTCGAAGAAATACAATTTTGTGGCAACTCACAGTGCTAGATGCTTCAAACAAAACTGGAGCAATGGAGTTTTCAGTTGCGTCTGCACGAGTTTCTGACTTCTTCCCAGTCCAAGTGACCTTCCAATCCACACAATCATTTGCTCGACTTAATGTGAGTTAACCAATTCAAGTTTTAATTTAACCAATTTAAACCGTTAAGCAATTAGAATACCAATGTTTTCTCTTTTATATTCAGGCACTTGAAGTTCGATTGTTGGAAAGCAACGCCATTCAACCCCATTCTGTAGAAACATCCCTTTCAACAGAAAAGTATGAAATTGTCTAATGATTTTGAAAATATTAGCTTAAGGTAAACAATCTTATTAAATTGGTTTATGATGATACTAATTCTATTTATTAAATTGTTCAATCAAGTATGAGATAATTCTCATATAACGTGAAATCAAAGTAATATTATTTTATAAGAATTCATTACAAATCATTCGTAGGTCAATCATTGTTTAAGCATAATTTTTAAAATTGAAGTTCAAAATTACACAAGAAGCGATTGTAATATGTAAAATGTTTTCCGTTCGCTAGAATCGCTTGTCATGTCAATCAGTTGAGCCGCTTACTATAAGTGTATCAGTTACTGGGTTGGATCTGACAATTTTCTAATCCAAACCCCCAGTAGCCACAAACTAACAAAATAAAATTTGTAATGCACTTTATTTGCATTTTGTTACTGTTCACGAAGTTATTTGTCAATGTTTAAACGTGGTTGAGGTCAAAGGTCACAACATCTCGAGGAAACCATTTCTAATTCATGCCTACTTTGAGATTTTTTGGAACGCCCAGAAAAGGAGGGAATTTATTTTTCTGTCATCTTGTTCATCAGCTGTTGGCTGTTGTGAAGTGTTGCAGATAAAAAATTTATCAAAACAAAACAAAAACGGTTAATTAATTGATAGTTAATTGGGATTTTATTTTGAAGTTATTCATTTCAGTTTTAAAACGTCGGACTAATTCTCCGTGTTTCAAGTTTCGTAAGCAACGGCCTCCGATTTTGTTAATTTAATTAAGCAAAATCAACAAACTTGCCGGCACGGTATACGGTCAATATCGCTGCAGTCGCTTCCCTTCTGTCGCGTATTTGTTACGTGATATGAAGATTAGAAGGGTACATTCGAGACAAGACACATCACAATTTTGAGTCATAAATCTGGACTGGAAGTGTCAATATGGGTTCCAATGGAAATAGATGTGACAACAAAACAGGGCCAATTCCGACTTTCTGTACAACAAAGCCGGATTGCGCTGGAGGATATTGTGCCGGGTCTGGGGGTACTGGAAAATTGGTAATGTTAGCACTTTATTTCACTTGACTTTATACAGCAAATGTTAAAGCTTTTTGGTATCGACAGGTTGAACCAGACAAACTAATTTTTATTGCGGAATGGTTTGATCGAGAGGCAGAGTTACTGAAGAAATTCCTGTTCACATTTCATACCATTGACGAAACTGTGGACATTGTAAGATTTTAAAACTGTTCAACGTAGACTGCTATGTTCTGGTGTTCAAAGGATTCATCGTTGACTAAAGCAACGTTATTTTGCAGGCCGATTTGATCAATAACAGAAGATTTTTGAAACGCATGAAAGTGGACACCGTGACTTTGCCTACATTGTACATTGGCAATGTTCTAAATATTTATTCCCGTCATATGACACTCATCCAATATGCGGACAGTTGTACAAGGCAATACCTAGAACCCAAAACTGAAAGGTCAGGAAGAAGTGATTTATAATAATTTGTACATTTCATGTGACGTTAAACTGCTTGTAAGAGAAAACAACTTATTTATTTATTACAAATTCAATTCTCCAAAATTGTTCTGTAGGGCATTTATCTTGGTAAAACCTGAAGCTGTTCCACATATTGGGTTTATTGTTCAACGAATTGAGAAATGTTTCCGGATAATGCGAGTAAAAATGGCGAAAATGGAGACAGCAATGGCTTCCCGGTTTTATGACGAGCATCAAGGCCAAGAATATTTCTCGTAAGTTTTGTTAAGCAGAAATCGGTGAATTATGGAGAATAGTTAAACTCAAGATGACGCATTTGATTTCTGTTTTCTTTCTTTTCTCAAAGGGAAATGATTGATCATATTACTTGTGGTCCACTAATTGCATTGCTACTCGTTGGTGAACAAGCGATTGAAAAAGCCAAAAATTTGTTGGGAGATGAAGATCCTGCAGAAGCGAAAATGAAAAACCCTACTTGCTTGAGAGCTTTGTATGGATTAGACAAAATTCATAATGGATTCCACCTTTCTGAGAGCTCAACTTGTGTTATTCGAGTAAAACTAACTTAAAAATATTACCTCAAAATATGTATTCCAAATACTTCCAACTGATTCAATTTTATTCTTCTGATGCTTTAGGATTCTGCCTTCTTCTTTCCCGTGACGCGACAAGATTTGTCATGTGTTGCGCCAAATACTGCCATGTTGAATTGTACTACTTGTTGTATTATCAAACCACACATTGTTAAGGAAGGCTCGGCGGGTCGTATTATTTCAGACATCACTGCCGCTAATTTTACAGTCAGTGCGATGGAGATGTTTTACTTAGACCGAACTCATGCAGAGGAATTCTACGAAATCTATAAAGGTGTTCTTGGTGAATATTCAGTAAGCAAAATTAAAGTTATTACCGTACCAGTGTCTATAAATCAATATTAATTCCCAGCTTTATTTTCGTGTTCATATTTTTAGCAAATGACAAGTGAGCTTAGCATCGGGCCTTGTCTAGTCTTGGAAATCGGCGGATGCGGTGAAGAAACCCCACAATCATTCCGATCTGCCTGTGGCCCTTATAATCCAGTAACGTTTTAAAGTTAAATCAAAATCAATTATCAGCAAAAGTACAACTCTTGAATTGATTTTAGGAACTCGGACGTAAACTTCGACCTCTATCACTTCGTGCCCGTTATGGTATTAATACAATTTATAACGCCGTTCACTGCACAGATTTACCAGAGGACGCTCATATGGAAGTCGAATACTTTTTCCGCATTCTCAACATGAAATCATGAACGAAGGGGGCACCAAATAATTATTGATAAATCAATATCGACAAATCGAATCATACCAAGCAATAGCAATCAATGATCTCTAAAAATAAACTTGGCTTTTATTCTTTGATGAGTATTCTGCCATGTGAATTTGATTTGTCAGATCGAAGGCGAATACTACAGGGGTTTCCATAGACACTGATTGTTGATTTTGGGACAAAGGCAAATCTTGACAACAAAAATCTGTGGCGTCAACGAGCAACAAAAATCGACCAATCTCAAAGTTCAAAAATCAATTGAGAACTCTGAAGTCGGACGAAGACACGCCTCACCACCAACTTTTGTTTCTGCAAACTATTTCAATTATTTATGAAATTTCAATTAAGTTATCCACAAAGTGAACAAAATAATTTAAACAGATTGTAAACTCGTTTAACCTTGCAAATCGTGAGTTTGGACAGTGATGGGAGAACGCTACCTGGAAGCGTATATGAGACGTCTAGGTTGGGGTAGCGGATTCAACTTGCCAATTGCCAATAATGAGAACAAAGAACTTGAGAAAAAAGTAAATTATATTTGGTAAAACAAAATCAATTTATATGTGCTAAAAATCTATAATTTCCTGAATCTTAGTTGGAAGCAATACAGCGAAAAGTTGTGCAATACCGCTCGGAGCTCGATGATGCGGAACGGAGTTTTGAAGGCATGACGACTCATGCTGATCACTCCAGGGTCCTTATTGCTAATATGGGGGTATGATTCGCTTAGGAACACGGCACACTTTAGAATACTTTATAAAAAAAATTTTGTAAACTTTGTTGTAGAAAATGGCCCAGACGCAGCGAGCTACACTTGAACATGCGAGAAACCTGAACGTCACTGCAGAAAATAATTTGAAAAACTTGAAGCGAGATATAAAGGTCAAGAAGTCAGAGCTGGAGTACCAACAACATCGACATGGAAAAACGCGGGTTTGTTGCTTCATTCACATTTTGTTTTTCCAGCCTCAAATCGTTTTTCTTTAAATTTTGTAGTGTGACTTGGAAAAGCGGCAATTGAAGGTGAATCAACTTTCAGCGGAAGTAGAGTGGGACCAGACAGCTATCGCAACTCTACGTAACTCCTCAAAAGACGAAGAAACGGATGTCGAGCTAATGGCAAAATATTTTAATTTGGATGAAACTACAATTAAGGTATTTCCGGCTTCCCCTCTGGCTCAACTGACGTGTCTGACACAGGGTCTTCATTTTTTTTTTCAGGAAGGTGAATATGCCTACTCTAAGATGAAAGGGAAGAGAGATAAGCTAAAGATGGCACTTGAAGCCGAATTGTCACAGACACAGAGCGCTGAACTCGTACTAAATCGCGTCTGCAACCAATTCAGGCAGGTGCACAAGTCACGAAATGATGCGGTTGCACTGTGGAGGGGAGTTATCGAGTCGCTTAAAATGCGTGACGCTGATTTGGAAGTGCTTGCACAGGTAGAATAACGCTTTCCGAGTAGTACATAGATAATTTTTATCCACTTATCTTCCTTGGTCGCCAATGCTTAAATTATAAATGTACTTCCTTTTTCTCTACAGGATTATACGATGCTAAAAATAAAATTTACGAACGGTTGGTCAAGTCATACAAGACCGTGAATATTTACTGAAAACGACGCAGCTTAATACTGTTGAGCTAGCCACCGAATTGCGCGCTATCGAAAAATCTACCGCCTTTCTCCGACAACGAATTGTTGACAACCAACTAAATATCAAGCGCCTTACTCCAGAATTAAAGCAAACTCGACAAGAAATTAAAGAAACTTCAGTTGAAATTCGAAGTCTTCAGAAACGAAAATCAAGTTGTCTTGAGGAAGCTGAAAATATTGATAAAATTGAAGAAGAGCTAAAAACCGAACTTGGATCGATCCGAATTCAGCACAAAAAGTTCAAATATGGCTCGTCGTCAACGGACGAAAAGTTTCGTCAAATGGCAACCATTTTAGACATGGAAGAGGAGCGACTAACCGACCAAGAAAAGGAAGTTGATCGACGTCGACTTCTACTGATGCAATCAACTAATCAAATTGGAGAACACAAAAAATGTTTAGTGTCTCTAGGGTTTGAAATGAAAGGAAAAGAAAATCAACTCTCTCTCACAAGAAAGCTGACAGATGCGCAATATTTCGACGTAAGATAATCCGTAAAATACCTTAAAATTTCGTGAATATAATCGGGCGAAATCTAGAGTTTCAATTGCCTGGCAAGAATTTTTTCAAGTTGACAAGAATTTTTGCCTTATGGATTGACAGATACAGCAAAAGCGCCGAAACTCTCATGAATTAGATTTAAAAATCTTGTCTCTCAATGAAAAAATCGGGAAGCATCGACTGGAAATTGAACAAATTGATGGAAAACCGGACGAGATTTTAGGGAAGCTCAAAAAATTGAGAAGTGAATTCAAAACTGGGATTAATGCCAAAGCTAAGCAGGAAAATCTTACAAGTTTTACTGACTCCATTCTTCAGCGTCTCAAACGAGAAATTACTCAATTTTCCGAGCAAGGCGGAATCCTTGATGCTGGAAATGAAAATGTTCGAATTTTAATAACAACGTAAGCGAAACATTTTTTTTCCGACGCGTTATTTGGAACGCCATAATTTGAAATATGCATGAAACAGAAAAAGAAAATTAACTATGGAGGAAACAAATTGTTGCAGGTATAAGAAGGACATTTTTGGTGGCACAAAGGCTCTTCAACAAACAAAATTTGATTTTCAAATGATTCTCCTTACTCGAAACCGGTTAATAGAAATTCTCGACAAACGAAAGAAACGATTCTTCTCTGCTAGTAAACAGTATCTCGAGTTAGAAACAGTGAGTTTCAAAAATTCACACCAATAATTATAATTGATCAAATTTAAATTCAATTATATCTGTTGTACAATCAATTTTCAGGCTACTGATGAAAGACGAGCTGAAATTGAAATTCATTTGAAATTACTTGACCAGCGCAAGAAAACTTTGGTGGACAACAAGAGTAGAATCCTTCTGAATATGAATGACATTAAATCCTATCTCAAACACTGGAAAACAAAGTAAATTTAAAAGCTTCACGAATTTTATTTTAAAACCTGTCAACTTTATTAAATTTACAGATATGAGTTTGTAATGACAACAATGGCAAGCGGAAGTGAATCCGGGAGTCCTTCAGAGGCATTTCTCATCGTTAAGTTTGCACAAGAACGTGAATGTTTAAAACGGTGCTAAACAAGAAAATTATTCTTCAAATTTGAAATTCATTTTTGACTAATTTTAAAACTTTGTAATTTGTTCGGACAGGGAAGGAGAAGTTTGGGATACTCGCGTCAGGCAAGCCGAAAAAGAAGTTGAGGGGCTTCAGAACACGTTAGCACTCCTTAGTAATTCTAATCAAAATTTCAAAACGAGCTTAGCACCTCCATGGAGAAAATGTAACAAAATCATATTCCGTACAACGTCACCTCTATTCTTCTAAAAACGAAACGTTTCTTGTTTTACATTTTTTTTGCAGCAAGCGTTGCATTGAGAGCTAGTATGACCGAGAAATTGCACAATGATTTTCAAATTCTAAAACAACGATCAGAGCGACGACATGGATTTCTTGTTCAAACTCTCAATGAAAAGAAGTCCGAATTCATTCAAATCGAAAAAGGAATTCAATTGATGCGTGACACACTTGCGGATAGGCGACAAGAATTAAGTCTAGTCTATCGAGAAATTACAAATCAAAAGACCAAGATCGATCGCGCATCGCTTCTTACGCGTCGGCTTTTACGTCAGATGGAAGAAATTGGACCTGAAGAATTGGGTTTCATCGAGTCTGAAATTAAACTTCGATGTCTTCGGGAAAAATACGAGGTGGGACATAATTTTTCATAAAATCTGACGCTTCAATAATTTTTTTTTAAAACCCTGAATTTCTGATCCGCAGTTTTCAATTAAAACGATGAGGAAAACAATTGAAACTTTCCCGAAACTTCAGCCCTGGATTCTTAATTACTTTAAATCAAACAAATTTGTTTTCAAAATTAGCAGAAAAATTGGAGAAACATGAATCTGCTGCCAGCACATTTTGGAAAGGCTGTTCTCCCAAATTAATCGGCACTGAAAAAATGGACCGAACACCACTTTCTCGCCATATGAGTTTGACAAGTCAAGAAAACATAATAAAACAACGAGAAATACAACGAATTGGGTCAGCAGTTGAAGCTCCTCTTTCGGAGCAACAACGCGCCCGGCCTTCCAAGCTACCCGCAACACTTCCGGAATTTCGGGAAAGTTCACCGCTATCAATACACGAAAAAGTTCACGAATCGAAACCACCAAAAAGTATTCTGAGGCGAGGCCAATCATCGGTAGATTCCCAATTCTAACTGTGAATTACCGAGTAAATTAACACGGCCACAAGAGTTATAACCCGTATAATCCGGGCCTAATTATCGAAAGTGCAATAAACTTGTGAAACTATATTGAAACTGTGGAATTTCTAAAAGTTGGACTTTACTCTACACTTATTCTAGTAACTAAGTTCTGCAGATCAACCGAGTTCGACTTTGATTTCCGGCGTACAGACTCGAGCATTCGGCCAGCAAGTTTTTGATCGCCAGCTTTTTTGGATAAGTTCCATAAATTGAGGGCTAAGTTCCCCATCGAATTTAAATTACCCCAATGAAGAATTTCAGTGAAGAGGTCAAGGCATAGCTTGCTCTGCAAACAAAATTAAATATTCGTAATTCAGGGATCGAATATTCAAATGCGAATATTTCCAAGATTTATTTTCTCTTACCTGTTTCTTTATTTGCATTTCATCACCAAGAATTTTAAGCATTGACAGGAGATCATTGAGGATAGCGGAAGCAATGGAATTAACATCTGAAATGAAGCTCTCGCTTCCGCCATAGAGGGAATTATTTGAATCCACTAGAATGTGACAGAGTTAAACGATATTTACGAGTTAACATTTTCCAGAAACATGTCATCATCAATGTTAAATGACGAAATAATTAGGTTAGTTAGGCGTCTCTTACCTGTGTCAAACCCATATGGATAAGTCTCCTGAGCGTAAGCTCCCAACAAGGATAAGATCTTGATTTTAATAGGTCCTGAATTGAGATCAAGGGACATGAGGCCGCGGAGGAGGTAGAGAACGGGTTCCTTCGGATGGTCCGGTACTACGAGCAATGTACTCAACTAAAATTTTCAACATTTTAATGGTCAGTTTAAACGCTAAAAAGTAAAACCACCAAGCAAAGCTTGAAAGATCTTTTTAGTTGAAATTACATACCAAGTTGGACACAAATTCCAGCTTCTCGGCGTCATTAAGCTCAGCCATATTTTCATTCAAAAGAGAAATGGCGGCCTTGAGACAGGCATCACCTTCAAATTTAAAACAAGGCTTTAGTTTAAAAAACGTAATAAAAAGCTTCAATAAAGTTTCGTACTTACCCTGGCTTAGACATTGATTGGCATACGCGACTTGCCCGACAATCAGATACAATTGCAGTTGTATTAAAACACTGTCCAATGACGGAACCGTGATAAAAGCGTAGGCGAGACACGCTGAAAGGAATCCTTTAGTTCGTTTCGTGTGATGACCTTCGACAATCCCTAAAACGATACGCATATTTATAAAACCGTAAATTCATAAGTTAACAAATCCAACGTCAACTTACCCCGTACGGACATTCCGAGGCGACAGACGCTCTACGCAGGACAACAAAAACGAACCAAATCATCACAAATCTTTAAACAATATATTAAACCATTTGCTTACATGTACAAGTTGCGTTAGAACTGAATCAATATTTGTAAAAGATCCTCGTGCTTCATCGTAGAATTGTAGTTGCTTCTCAAAATCTCGACCATAGCTAATGCGCAGAATGACGCCGTTGATGAGACTACCAATTTGCTTTATCTCATCAATTGGTGTAAGAGCGCTGGAAAGCAAAATATATTTTCAAATCCAATTCATTAAAGACAAAACAACGTCTTTAAAAACAAGCACATTTATGGTGCTGTTTATTCTGGTGCCATAATATACTTACTCAACAGAATCGTGAAGTGTTGTTCCTAAATGCATAAGCGTATTGACTAGAAGGGCGTCTCCCATCGGTTCAACGTGTTTCGTATTGAATGCAAGAAGGACTTGCTTGATTGCGTCAGTACCAAGCATCGATACCAACTTTACAAATGGATCCTGTCACAAATCGAAATCGAATTAGGCCCCTGAAAGGACTATTCCTTTGTTATTCTATTACTTCTCAATTTTAAAACGTACCGATGTGAGGAGCAGTGTAATATCACTAGAATATGTTAGAAGCTTTTCCACGATGTTTGACAATTTCCCATGAAAAAGGTCCACGTCTAGATAAGATACATGCATAAGAACATCTTCCAAAAATTCGTTCGTAGTGTCGATCTAAAATATTGGTCAACAAAGTTTGCATGTACGCAAATAAACGATTGTCGTAATTTAGTTTTAAACGGATTAATAGTAGAAAATCTGATTTTACATTAAAATGCTTGATCATAAATTCCACCCAGACTTGACAGCAAGAAAAATAATCATCTCTCGAGAATATTTTTTTAATTTGAGGCCAAATAGCTTTCCAAGTGTCCTTGACATAATCTGCTTGAGGTTCTGCAATTAGGAGGCACATGCCCAAGTTCCGTATGATTCCAGGTAAATTTGTTTCCAGTGTTAAAATTATCTCTAGAATTTGCGGACATTGGTCGGCAATGAAAGATGGAGGAAAAGAAGTGAGAAGCGAGGACATCAACACTGATTTCCAGCTACAAAGAACAAAATTAGACACCATTAAAATTATGAGACGAGATCACTAATAACAAATAAGAATAAGTAATTGTACAATCCTTACAACAATGGAATGCTTGAAATAAGGTGAAGGGTGTAGTGAAGATGTTCTCCACGATGCACAAGACATTGAAGAATCCAGTCAACTGCTGGCAAAAGGACGTTCACATATTGGTCCATAGATACTTTAGCAACCACAAGCTGGGGAGAATTCCGAAAATTCTCGAGCACCTAATAACAATGACCATACCAACACAATAAGCAAAATTTTGAATCCTTTTCGGAATATGTGATTTCACCTGATCATGTAGGAGAAGTAAATCCTGGAAACACTGCATATATAATTCCTTGTGATCAGGAACTAGCTCCATAGCTACGCGGCAGAGGTAACACCTTTCGAAAATTATCACAATTTCGATTAGTTTTTAATTAAGTTTTTAATTGAGACTTTTTTAATTCAACCTCATATAAATTGCCACAACCGGGCACCCGAGACCCCACATGCTGCTCAATAGGCGATTCAAAGCTCTTCCATAATCAGGACTTGGTGTAATGAAAGAAGATGATTTCAGAATCGCCAATTCGATTAAAATTCTGGGAAGAAGCTCTCGAATGGATCCAACTTTGAAGAACCAATTGTTGCACATTTCCTTTGCAACTTCATCTGAACTTTCGTCACTAAAAAGTAAAAACAAAATAAAATAACTCGCAAGCGTAAAAAGGCAAGGCGTCAAGAAGCTTAACATACCTTTTCTTTCCTCTTAATCGAGTGTAGACCATATTTCCAAACTTGTCCAGAATATCGGTACTAGAATTCGATAGTTGTACAAATAAGTGTATTATATCAGCGTGCCATACATTTTTTTAAATTTGCCCTGAAGTAATTATAAATCAAAATTAACTCACATGATAACAAACTTGCTTGGATAGAAGTAAATTACGGAAGTATCGTTGAGCAATTTACAGCACTGAAATCATTTATTTAAAAACAAATTGGTTACTTTGTTGGTAAAAAATGAAACCACTTGAGAGACTACATAATTTTGTGGTAAGCATTATAATGATACCTGAATACCAATTTTTAGCGCGTTTACTCGCATGTCAGCTTGCCAAGCCTGAGCTAATTGTTGGTCCAATTGATTTATCTAGAACATTCGATCGCTGAATAAAATGTAAAACACCGTTAATTAAAGTGTCAACTTGTATTGGTCCTACTTTGGTCGTGTATTCGTCCTGTGTTAATCCACCATAGAATTGTCTCGCCCCCGTATCCAGATCAAGTTGCTCAAGTCTGTGAAGAACTTTCTCACTTACTCCTCGCATTTCTGGAAAAAATTGAACATGGATGAGAAATGACAAAAACGCTTCGTACAGTGATTTCTTATACCATTTGTAGTCCCAATGCCACTTGCCATGGAATATACGGAAGTTGTGATGGATAATTTCTCTTGTGTCGTGAACTTGCTAAGAATTGCCATCTTCTTGACCGTCCAGGGTTCAAATGTGTCCTTTGACGAACGGACTCCTGCACTAACGAATCCGTCCTCTTCAGTGACTGACATACGTGTCAAAGGGTCAAGCTCAGACAAATTGACACGTTCATCGCCCAAAATGTCTTTTGCTGACATCTTTCTCTACAAATTATACGTACATTACGATGTAATTTAAAAGATGGGTTTAGGGTTTACATACAAAAAAAAAACGGTGCATGAATAAGTAATAGAACTCATTACCGAACCAGCAGTGTCACAGTTAGGAGCCGTAATTTCTAGCGGATGTTTCAGAGCTAATTCTCGACGCAAGTTCACTTTGCTTCTTAATTTTCGTTGATTAACCATAAAATCGGTCTCCCTAAAACATTTATAATTTAAGTGTACAACTATCAAGGGCTTACTAAATGTTTACAGCAGTTCTTACCACAGGTACGACATTTTTCTAGGACAAATCTAAATCAACCCAGACCCAGGGAGAGGCAGGACTGAGTACTATAAA
>JABASL010000279.1:0-20801 GCA_019775825.1 Neanura muscorum | reverse complement strand
AAAAAAGTCAGAAAATTTTCAGTTCTGCGTTGCTGCTGAGGTGTTGTCATCGTTATCGGTATCATCGGCTCTTCGTTTTCCTTCGTTCGTCATCGCTGATTAAGGTGTAATACTTTAATTCGAGTTGATTGTTGTGTTAGTTGCTTGCGAAAATGACAGTTCCAGCCGCCTCAGAGCAGAAACCAAAAGTAGATCTTGGTCTTCTGGAAGAAGACGATGAATTTGAAGAATTTCCGACTGAATGTAAGTATTGTACATAATGAATTATGTTTTTATGGTCCGGTTTTGGTAAACGGGCCCAGTAGAGGATTAGCGTGGGATCGTCTGTAACCAACATGGGATTAGCCAGTATCCTCCGAGTTAGTTGGAGGTCGAATGCAATTGCCAGCGTTTCAAGTACATACAACATAAGTGAGAGCATATGAATCATAGGCAAAGGTTAGGGTTTCTCGGACGTCGTGCCATTTAAGTACTTATCAAATATTCATTTCTTTTAGCTTACACTGGAAAGGCAGACGAAGATGAGGACGTCAAAGTATGGAATGACAATTGGGATGACGACAACGCTGAAGACGATTTCAGTCAACAACTTAAGTAAGTCCAAAATTCCAGAGTATTTCCTATTAGTTTTTGTAAGCTAACGCCAACCCATACACAAACGCCGACTTAAACTATTTCTTTATTAGGCTCATATCATTGTTTGACCATCTGATGCCCGCGCGCAATTTATGTCAAATTAGTGACAATGTTTATAAATTGCTTGGCCAGAACACTTTATTAATAACTGCAGACGTAGTAATACTTAGTTACTAAAATTCTAATTTATTGGTTACCTGTAGGGCGGAGCTAATGAAAGTTGGTCCAACCGCAGCAGTCAAGAAAGAAGCATCATCATAATATATTTCATTACCTACATCATATTTTCATTATTAGGAATAAACTCAATCAATCGATAGATTTCATATCCTTTAATAAAGCAGCTTTAGAATTTGTGGGTTGAAGCGTTTAGGCTTTCGTTTTCTGAATACGATCACGATCACGTTGACTCACGGCGTCACGGCTGATCGTAAATGCTTGGATATCTCCCTGCACCAGAGAATCGGAGCGGAGGGTTTCTTTCGGGCATCTCTGACTCAGCCAAATGTTCGGTTCGAACGGGATTTTGAGTTTTATTTGGATTTAGTCCGATTTGAGAACTGGGTCGGACGAGGACGACAACGACACACAGTATTTTAGTATTATAGATAGCCGTATGTAATTGTCAACTTCATTCTGTTATTACCCTGAAAATAAGCTGGTGGTGTCTCAAATCTTTATCTTTTGTTAAGGAAGTTACATTTGGTGGATGTATTAGTTTGTTCACTGTTCTATTCTGAACAAGTGCTCATCCAAAAACACTTCTTTCGAACCGTCTGTCTCAAAGGTGCGGCCGCAGCAAGCTCTTGATACCAATAATATCAGTTATCATTCGAGAAGAGTTCATCACCCAAGGTTAAAAAAGGTTTTCCTCGTGGTTATTGCTTGCCTCTCAATTGCTACGAACACAATTTTAGCTTCTCTCTCACATTCACTTCACATTCATTCGTCAGTCAGGCGGTTGCTCTTGTTCCATTTGTTCCACTACTCCATTTCCTTTAATTCAGCCGATTTTCAATTGTTCGGAAAGGTCATCATGAGTGGAGAACCTGGAAAGAAAAGAGTTTCAATTGTTGGATCTGGAAATTGGTAAGCAACCACTTCAAATAATGAACAGTGGTCGTGTCCAGTGTTTCAGGTTTTTGTTTTTTAAAAATAGGGGATCTGCAATTTCTAAAATCATTGGAGCCAATACGAGGAAGTATCCGGACATATTTGAAGAAACTGTCAAGATTTACGTGTATGAGGAACTCGTGAATGGACGAAAGTTGACGGAAATTATTAACGAAGATCACGAGAATGCCAAATATCTTCCGGGTCACAAGTTGCCAACGAATATCGTGAGTTATATTTCATTTATCGCCATGTAAGACAGCGTATTCTAAGTACTGTACTTTGTGGACCCCCGTGTAGGTTGCTGTACCGGATGTAGTTGAAACAGCCAGTGATTCTGACATAATTGTTTTTGTACTCCCACATCAATTTATCAAAAATACTTGTGCACCGTTAATCGGGAAAACGAAGCCAGGTGCAATTGGACTTTCGCTTATTAAGGCAAGGTCACCTCATACGTCAAACATTACATCCATTTATATGCATATGTTTACACAAGGACGTAGCAGGAGAGTTATGCGTTTAGTATAGTAATACTTATTTTAATTGCTGTTTGACATCTGCAGGGGTTTGATGTTGCTGAGGGAGGTGGAATCGATTTAATTTCTCATATTATCACTCGTCTTCTAAATATCCCATGTAATGTCCTAATGGGAGCCAACTTGGCCCACGAAATTGCAGAAGGGAAGTTCAGCGAAACGACAATTGGTAACCAACCGGTTAATGAGTAATTTAAATGTCTTGTTTCCAGTATAGAGGTCGTGTAAAACCATTCTTATTTGCGTATTAATTCGGTAGGATCTCACCACATTTCACAAGGCCGTGTACTTCACAAACTGATTCAAACGGACGATTTTCGAGTAGTGGTCGTTGCTGATGTAGAAACAGTTGAACTTTGCGGAGCCTTGAAGGTACCTTTAACTTCTACGAGTTGCATACTTACTTATTACTTTGATCAAGCGCTGTTGCAGTAGCTTAATTTCATTGATTCGGGATGTCTGCTTAGAACATCGTTGGAGTCGGTGCTGGAATAATTGATGGTTTAGAATATGGAGATAACACGAAAGCGGCTGTGATTCGCCTTGGACTAATGGAAATGGTTCGATTTGCACAGGTAATTTTTTTTCCATATCGTAGCGACATTTAATTTGTTAATTTTTATAACACCCACCACCAGCGTTTCTGTTCATATTTTCTCCTACAAGGAATTTTATGGAGGAAAAATGGAGCTTTCTACATTTTTGGAAAGTTGTGGTGTAGCAGATTTGATTACAACTTGCTATGGTGGACGAAATCGAAAAGTTGCTGAAGCTTTTGTTCGAACCGGGAAGGTAAGTTGACGTTTTACACTTCGATCTCAATAAGTTGAATCACGTATTTTCGGAAAGAAAAGGTGCATTTTTAACGTCATCACTATTTGCATTTTAAGAAATTGGAAGAACTTGAAAAGGAGTTACTCAATGGCCAACGTCTTCAGGGACCGATGACAGCCGCTGAAGTCAACTTTATGCTAAAAAAACGTGAACTTGAACACAAGTATGCTAATCTTATCAAGTCATTTAAAGAAATTGTCCAGGATGTCGGTGTCTCCTTTTTGTTTAACGATTTGTTTCATTTAAATCTAGGTATCCACTCTTTACTGCGGTTCATCGAATTTGTTTAGGCGAAATTCCTCCGTCCGGCATAATTGACTCAATTCGGAATCATCCAGAACACATGTAAAGCAAAAATAATAATAGCAATCAGGTTAATCACTACTCCAGCCAATTCTAATCACTAACAATGTCTTCGTCTAACAAATTATTGCTCGTACTCTGTACCTGACATTTAACCAACCAGTTAGCTTATTGCTTCTAGTCGTACATGTAAACTAGTAACGGGATGATGTTCTAGTCAAGCTTTGGTCTTTACGTATTCGGAATCGGAATTTTTTCTCATTCTATTACTAACTAGTTACAGTAGTGATTTGATTTATCCTTTGTTTTGTTCCTTTTCTGTTTGTAGATCATCTGCCATAGACAATTGAGCACTGCCTTAGCCAGTTGAGTTTATAGAAAAATCAACTAACCTTGGTTGACCGTAACAATTGGATTTGGTACAATTAACTACAAACTAATCCTTACCTCAATCTATTTAATATTTACCAATGTAAATGTTCCATGACTTGTCGAATGGTTAAGAGAGTGCTAAAACTATGCGAAATCATTTAATCCTTGTCCTCTGTAATGTCGACAAACAAAATTCAATGAAGTAAAATTATTCCAATTGGTATAATTGATAATGATAACACAAAGCTGGAGGTTGAGCCGTTTAATTTCTAATTCCAAATTTTGATTATATTCATCATTGGATTCAGGTAGCATTTTGTTCCTGCTTTTCATCCTGATTTTGATTCAATTTTAAAAACGTTTTATCAATGATGAAAACGTACTTGCTTCCTGTTGCAGAAATTTTGGACTTGTGAAGCATAATCGAACTTTCGTCCTTCTCAACCTCGTATTCCAGCCCAACGGTTATATATTGGAATACTGCTGTCACCCAAGCGATTCCAAAGATGTCCAAATTCTTTTTGATTTCTTAGTTGGATTTGTAATTCCTCATGGAACTCATAAGCAGTGGCACCTAATTCACCCATGTCAACTCCCATTCGTTCCACTTCTGGTTTCACACGCAAGCGTAAAGCCGGCACTAAATTCATGATGCCCAGCAACAACAGCGTTAAAACGAAGCTCCAAGCAAATCCTGCTGCAGAATCGATCAATTGATGTACCTGAAACGTGTTAAAATCAACATTGTTTACAACATTCCATAGCCCGGAGTGAATTTAAAAAAATCTTATCAATTTAAAAAAGGGGTCAAACAAGCGTTTTTAAAAAAGTTGTGCAGTTTGACGTGTGCATTTTGTCACCACAGTCAGGGCTTTAGGTGTTTTAAATTCGTCGCAAGCGGATTACGATTTGCATGTAGTTGCCGTCAAGCCATCCGCCATGAATGGATGGAGCATATTGCTTCTGTGCAAAAATTCCAGTTAGTAAGCACCCCAGTATACCACCCACTCCATGTACCGCAAATACATCTACAGGGTCATCCAATTTCGTCCGCTCCATCAAGTGGACCGAAGCATTGCAAACGACGGCTCCTAAACTGCCAAAAACCAAACTGCGAAGAGCCGCCGTCACTTAAAACATACTTTTCCTTATTACAAATTACAATTTGAACTGAAAACTTCTAACCTGCTTGCAGGACTAACGAATCCACACGCAGGTGTAATACAAACCAATCCTGCGACAGAGCCGGAACAAAATCCTAGGGGTGACCATTTTCCTTTTTGAAAAAAGTCTATAAAAGTCCAAACCAGGCCTCCAACTGCGGCTGAAAGGTTGGTTGTTAAGCAGGCATTCGTTGCTTGTAAATTTGGAGCTAATGCTGTCATAAAATCAAAAAAAAGAAGGCTTCGTAAATTATCATTTTATGGTTAGAAAGTTTTTACAAAAAGACCAATTCTTGGAATATAGAAACAACCTGAACCTCCATTGAATCCAAACCACCCGAACCAGAGAAGTCCAGTCCCCAAAATTGTGTAAGTTAAATTGTGCGGCTTAAACCGTTCGCAGCAGGAACAAGGTGATCGTTCTCTAGGGCCGAGTAGCAGAGCATATGCAAGGGCCGCTGCTCCGCTGGAGATGTGTACTGGAGTTCCTCCAGCAAAATCTAGCCCTGTACATTTTAAAAGCATCCACCTTTAATTTGCATTATAATATAGCTGAAATTTGGTATTGACGCATGTGAACTCCCGAATAGCTTACAATAGCTTAGTGGCACCCTAACCTCCCATTGATGCTGACCAACCATTTGGGTTCCACGTCCAGCACGCCAAGAAGTCATATACAAGTGTTGTCCAGAGAAATATGAAAAATGTTGTAGGTAAGAACCGAGCTCTTTCTGCGCCTGCTCCAAGGATCAGTGCAGGGGTTATTGCAGCAAACATTCCTTGATATAAGCAGAAAAGTAGGGCCGGGATTTTATCAGATCCTATCGACGGTTGATCGTAAACGCCTTGAAGGAACAGATGCTGGAAATCACCTATCAGGAAATTGGCATTTGGACTAAAGCTGAGAGAATATCCAAAAAGAAACCACTGAAAAGGGATAATAAACCAAATTAGTAACTAAATTTAAAATATTATTATTCCAATGACCTAGACTACTGACCTGAACGGATACAATTGCCAGAGACCAAAGGGAAAGTAAAATAAGGCTCAGCGCATTCTTTGCTCGAATCATTCCAGAATAGAAGAAACCCAGCCCCGGAATCATAATCCACACCAGTGCGGTACACATCAAAATGAAACCAATATCACCCGGATTAAAAGATTCTCCAGAATTTTCATCCGGGCTTTTCGTTGTTTCCTTCCACTCTTCCATATCTGGACTTGAGTTAGGAAAAATTATTGTCGCCATTAACTAAAACGTTTCCAAACTAAATGCTTTAATCTACCGAATCGTACTAAAAACTTATGGAATCCTTCTAGGAACAGAACGCATAGTTGAGAAGGCATTGATTGAATAGCCAACGTTTTCCTTAATTATGCCCAAAGTGAGGACGACGAGACAAATTAGGAACAAAAGTGAAAGTGAGTGAAAGCGAAAATTCTCTTTCTCCGTAGGATTTTCTTGGTGTGCGTGATAAATGTTTGTCTACTCGCTCTTCACTATGACCTATTTGGAACTAATGAAAACTAAATAATAATGGAAATTAACTTTTTAGTGGTGATTTTGGTTTATTCCTTCGAAATTGATATTTCAAAACTATCCTATAAAAAATCAAAAAAAAAAAAGAAAAAAAAGGAGTTTGTGGGGACTGAAAATTTAAAATTTTGTTCTAATTTTAATAAAATGTTAAAAGGATCTTTAAGTTTTTTCGATTTCGAATACGGACGGAGTAAAGCCGAAATGTATAATTAGAAGACAGATGATACAAAATAGAGCGAATCCCAGAACCATGCCATTGCAAATCCAAAAATCCCTAGGAGTACCCTTTGGTGCTGGTTTGATATGAAGAAGTTCAGGATACTGTTGAGGAGCCGGGTATTTTCGGACAACGACTACAACTTCTCCGTCCACATCATTCGAATTCAATTTCTTGGTCATTGTTGCGCTTCCCTGACCTCCCTCGTTATTAATTCGCGACACTATTAAAGGAGAATAATTAAAAATTTCTACTTGTTATAAATTGTTTAAAAAAAAGTTAAAAGAGCAGTTAGACTTACTTCCTTTGCTAATTCAAAATTTTAATGGTGCGATTCTTTAATGGCGTGTTCAAACGAATCTGTTCAACGGGTAACTGAATGTAGGACAACTTGCAAATTGGTAATTCGCCAAAAGACATAGTCCACATTTGTAGATTTGAGAATTATTTTTCTAAAAATAAGCATCACCGCAAGAAACCCAAAGAAACTTTCGTTACACCACATTGGCGTCATAACCATTAAGGCTTCTTCCTTTCCTGTTGATTTGCGAAACTGTTCTTGCCAAATTCAACCAAAAATTTTGACTCTTAGTCAACCCATTACGTCACGTGCCGTGTACTTTTTAATTATATTAACGCATTAACTTGCGTTTCCATTTTTTCTTAAACTTAAACTAAAAACTAAATTAAGTTTCTAAATTAATCTAAGTTTCAATGCAGTGGTTCTGAGATCCGTGATTCAATCCATGTTGTAAAATGAGATATTTTAGTGTAAACGGCAGGAGATTCCTGTTTAGCACAAACGGCAGCTACATTTAACAAAAGTAAGGAAACATGAATCAGTTGTGAACAAGAGATACACGCAAATAATGGAATTACTACGCATAGAGTAATCTTGAATTGTGGACAACTTTCTCCACTTTCTCTTTCTTCAAATCAATTTCCTAAGCAAAGGAAACTTAAATTTTGGGATCTGTCACGCCCTGACGGTCAGGCATGGTTGGCCTGGTTGATCCGAATATTTTATTTCATTTACGCTTGCTCAGGAAATCGATTTGAAAAAATAGAAAGTGGAGAAAGTTGTAAACGCATTATGATACTTCAGTTTTTGAATCTTTCTAATCCACTCGCTTACTTGCAGAAGCTAGTCCGTAGACGACATTTCCCGAATGAACTGGACTACCGGAATCGCTATATCATCCAATATGATAACGGGTTCTAACTTTATTCTAAATACAATTTTTTTTAAGTTTAGAAAAATCGATTATGTTACCCGAAGCAAGTCCCTTTGCCAGTGATTCCTCCTGCGCAGAATACACCTTCATTATAGTTGATTCCACGCAATGTTTCTAATTTCTCTCTACATTTTTCCGTAGGCAGAAGTAAAATTTTTACCTAGAAATTAAGAAACCGAATTTGGTTGTGTGTTAAAGCATTTTTTTTCCAACACAATACCCAATACCTGCAAAAGTTCATCCGAAACGCGCTCATGTTTCTCACTTTCAAGGCCCCACCCAGCTGCAACTATTTCAGTCCCTTCAGGTATGAAGGATGCATTAGCAATAATAGCAGGCTGAACAAATTCATTGAATTGAAAGGATTCATTGACCTTTATGAGACCAATGTCGTTCTGGAGGTTGAGCCTACAAATAGGAAAGAAAGTATGCTTTCACCTGTCAAATGCCAACAATTGCCAAGTTTCCACAAAATTACTCACACGTCAAATCCGGGATGGATTTTAATTTCAAGTGGTTGTCGTATTTGCTCTGTTCCTTCATTAGTGCCTAATGAATACTGTCCAGCAGTAATTCGATAACCTTTGGAAAAATAACGGAGGCAATGAGCCTGGAATGTGAAATGGAAGAGAAACGTTGTTTTATACAGTTTTTCGACGATTAAGCATCTTTTAAAAAATCATTTGATTTTTACCGCAGTCAGAACGTAATCCTTATTTAGAATTGTGCCACCACAAAATGGAGAATCAAAATATGTAATGGAAACGATCCAAGGAAAAGTTCCTGGAAAAGCTTCCCAACCGCCAACGATATACGTTGTGGGAACCTCTGCAAATTACATAAGACTCTCCTGGTTGGTTTTTGAAAATAATTTAAACATTTTAATTCTAAATTACCTGTAATACTGCTCAATTCCACAAATTTTGGATGCCAAAATATCCCAAGTAGAACTACGATAGTTTTCATTAACATTCTTAACGTCAACACGATACAAAAGACTCTGAATTTATTTCATCCTTTTGTATTAAGATTTCATTTCTCTCCTTATTTGAAATTCATATCAAATTAACAATGACTTAAACCTAAACAAGTTTCTTTGAACCCGCATTTTCCCTTTATACCGTTAATCAAATTTTGACGGAAGAAAGGATCATGTAAATGAAGCTATTACTCAAAGAATACTCAAAGAACTGCGGAAGTGGTTTGAGAACTGCCTTTGGCACCGTGCAGTTCATGTATACAAACAGAATATATGATTTCAAAAGGTGTTCCTACTTGAGTTAATGTGTAATTTGCAAGTTTAATAATGTTTAGAAAATTATACAAATTCGCATGTTATTGAGGAATGAATGTTGATTTTATTTGAACTTTGGTGATGTATTCCAGGAAGAATACGGTAAAAGATTGAGGATTAGTATTTACTTGAAGGCTGAATATGGAATATCTGTTGAAAATGTAGGACTCTGATTTATGAACAATGGAAACTGTTGAGGAATTTCAAGCCGAATTTTTATTGTTGGCAATTCCACCTGTGTACCTTGGTTTGTTCTTGGAAGTCAAATGGAGTATCATGGTGTCGTGCTTGTCGTGCTTCTGGACCCTCGTGGAAGTTGCTTGAAATGGCATTAAATGCAAACGGTCCCTGGTTCTTATCATGAAGGTAAACGAAGAAAGGTCGGTCAAAGATAAGTTCAGCAGCGGTGTACCGGTAATGGTTTGGATTATAGTTTGCAGTGTTGACTCTGGATGGAACTTGTCTAAAGGGAGTAACTGGTGAATTTAGGAATTGTTTGTTAGGCTGATTGAGATGTCTGAAAGAGGAACTGCGTCCGCCTTGGTTGACTTGGGCACCGTTGGCGACAGAGTAGACTACTTCCTCGTGATTCAGAGAGAATGTCACAACTTGAACAATTGGCTGAAGAAGATGAGGTTTCGGTCCTCCTTCAACTGAGCATTCCAGGCGCTTTAAAATAAATAAATTTTAAACTTAACGCTAAAGGAAAGTTCACGTTAGCAGGTTTTTATGCCTCTCTTACCTCTTCCTGAAGTTGGCTAAATCCATGCGCAAGAGTCACATTCACATGTGGAACTTGTACACGAACATTCTTTTTGGGCCAAGCCTCTGGTCCACTGGTAAAGATTTCATCAACGACTCCTTGAGAAAAGTAATCCTTGAGGTCACCAGTTGGTTGAACGAATACGGCATGCTTCGTATCTCCTTCAAGTGGAATTGCTACGGCTGTGTAACCTTGAGTTTCTAAAACTGGAAACGCACCATTGTATTAGTAATTTTCAATTTGAACGGGTCCGGCTGGGCTGTTGAATGTTTGTTTTCCAACTTTGGTCCATTCATGCTTCCAGTCACTGGCATAGTGGAAACTGTTTACAAAAACCCCGGCAGTTTGCTCATGGAATGGAGGAACTGATTAAAAACAATACTAAATTAGTCATGGGTCAACGTGATTCCATATTGGAATTTGGCTGGAAAATTGAATAATTACATTTTAAAAATTAAACTAGAAACCTTTACCTTGTGGCACAAGTGCATCTTCAATATAATCTCGAGTAGCAACTCGTACAACTTCGTTGATGTGATGTGGCGCATGAGGCTGCTTCCATAACTCGGTGATGAACTTCCGGGTGAAGAGACGCTCAATTCCGGGTGTTACTTGAAGGTTGTCATAATGTGTGAACAAATAGCTTGTTGGATAGACTTTGTTATCGTCCTACAAATACAAGATTCAAATTATCGGTTAATTTATTTATCATTAGTTAAATTATTAAAAAATATAGAAACATTAAATTAGTCTTGTCCCTGACCTCTTGCCAGTTATAGTATTGTTGGGAGTAAGAATCAACTGCTGATTCTACTGATGGCACTCGGAGGATCCTTGGAATGTTAGTGGTTGGTAGATCAAAGGTCTCTTGGCTCAGAACAGCCAAGAAATGTCCAAGGGTGAAACTGTTTGTGGCGGAAACTCCATTGTGATGAATGTTGGACCAGAATCCTGGATGTTTGAGAAGATCAGAAGTGAAGCGGTGATGGGCTAGAAGATGTTCTCTAGCGACATGATGGTGACTCCTGGGTTGCGCCCAGCATCCATCATGTTGCGGTTGATGATGGGGTTGAACCGCTGGATTTGGTTGAAACGGTTGGTTGTTGTTGAAGGTGTTGATCTGGGCCGAGACTACTCCAGCCAAAAGAGACAGCGTAACAAGAAAAAGCATTTTGACAACAGTTGAGTTAGAAGCAATCCAGAAGACTGTGCCGGTACTTGAATGTCAATTTCCTTTTATAGTGTTCAACAGTGCGATCATTCTTACTAGCTTGAGAAGATTCTGGAACACCTAATTTCCATTTTACTTTAATTAAGGTGTGCTAACTTGAAAATTAATGGCATTCGCAATTTTACCCGAAAGTAGTTTAATCCATTTTGGCTCAGAAACCCAGTAATAAAATTTGGAAACCGGTTTCCATAATTTATGCTAGCCTGGATTTGTAAAGATCCTTCTAAAAATGACAATAAAATCCGAAAACAATTAATAGTTACGTCCATAAGAAGTTGCTTGTCATTCTTAATTTTCATGTGACCAGATAGTGTTCAGTATTTTTTTTTTACCTTCATTAATCCAAGCCGGTGTTGACGAAGCATTGTTGTGCTTCAAGGATCTCCAGTCTACTTTGTCAGTTACAATTTTAGATTGACATTAATCCAAAGAAATAAGAATCGACCTTGCTTGTCTCTCCCAGTGTCCAGACCCGGCGTATTCATGTTTTTAGCAGTAGGATATTGTAATGTGACCATGAAAAGTTCATACCCTTCTCACCTTGCTGGAGACTGGAGGCACCTAAGGGAATCAAGGTCACCGCAGCCAGCCTCTTACAAGTTTTCGCTTTCCACATCAATAAATTAACACAAAAACTTGATTTAAGCTTTAAGAGTGGAATAATAGAAAATAACTTACCTATGTCAGGTAACATAAAATTCAACATTTTCTTACTTTTCTGTCTCTTGTTTCTTTCGAATCTTGAAAACATGAGGAAAACAAAACAATTAATTTAAAATAATTTAAAAATAATCGTCGCCACTCCACTGAAAATAAATATTGGCATCAGTTGAAATACATTAAAGATATAGAAATGCTTTGATTATGTTGTATCGAATTAAGCAACAATGAGGTTGTTTATTCTTGATGATTTCTTTCGTTGAAAACGCTGAAATAGCAATCGATATATTTAGAAACTGGCAATTCGGCCAGCCTAACTTAAACTTACTTCGCATAACAATACAATAAAGAATACTGATTGATTGTAGTTTGTTTTAATCCCAATTGTTGAAAAAATTCTTCAAGATCGTGACTATTATAGGAAGCTTTGTCCTGGTCAAAAGGTGTAAACGCTAGGAAATAGGCGTTTCCTTGAATATCAATAAACTTTATCAACCCCACCACGCCCAATTACTTCAATAAGACACATTAATTTTCAAGATCGTGACTTATAGGAAGCTTTGTCCTGGTCAAAAGGTGTAAACGCTAGGAAATAGGCGTTTCCTTGAATATCAATAAACTTTATCAACCCCACCACGCCCAATTACTTCAATAAGACACATTGATACTTCCAATTATTTCATGATCTCGTATCGATTTTACTTCTGGAAAAAAAGCCTGACCTCGGAGATTGACTTCCGGGTCTCCGCCCTTAGTACTCGAAGCGTGCACACGAGAAAAGTGTCGTGTTGGGTTGAATCCTGTTAAAGAAATGAAGGAATATATAAAAGGAAGGCATTGGACTTTAAATAGATCAATTACAATCTTACATCAGTTCTAACATTGAAGTGTCGAGAAATCCGGAGAAAACTAAACAAAATGGCCGTAAGTGAATTCTTAATTGTGTACTTGTTCAGGGGTGCTAAAAGTTGAATTTATTTCTTACTAGAATCTGATTTTTTTTTTCGTAGCTCTTTTTCACTGTAATGACAGTTCTTTTCGCAACGGCGTCGGCAGGCTCCCTCTACCCAGCAACTTATATTAGCCGTGCACCAGCCTTTGACTCCGCAGTCATTAAATCTGATCGCTTTGGAGGAAACTTTGCCTACTCTGTTGCTGAAAATCATGCTTATGCAGCTCACACTCCTATCGTTCAAACCGTTGCAGCGTAAGCGTTTCATGAAAAAAAATCACATTTCATGCCTACATTTTCCAACCGCTGAATGTGTATTAACTTGAGTTTAAATTGGCCTTCAGAGCTCCAGTGACCTATGCAGCAGCGACTGGGGTTACCTATGCCGCACCCACCGTCACTTATGCCGCTCAACCCCAACTATACAACGCTCCTCTAGGATTCGGACTTCCAGCAGCCTATGCAGCAGCTCCAGCGCCAATTGCAAGTCTTCTCTAAATAGAATCTTGGAAACTGCTTTTCAGTAAAACCAAAATAATGCTCAAAGAAAAAGTTAAACAAAAATGAGTTAATAAAACCGATTGACTTGAATTTGGAAAAATCGAACATTTTACTTTAGTTTGGAATGTGTTTTACGCTTAATAGCTGTGAAGTCTAGGAGTAAATATTTGTTAGCTTAGGGTTTTCGAACAGGGTTTAGAACCTGAAAAATTAAGGAAAGTGAGTCGGAACAAACTTAAATAAAACTGAAATAATTCTTTAAAATATGTACCTAGAAGTGAATGAAGCAGTATGTTCCCTGAAAATTAAATAATTACTGTAACAGTGCAAGTTTCGAATCTAGGATAGAAACGTAAAGTAATTGGTAATTTAAAACTGAAATACAAAAGTGGAATACTGGCAGTTAACTAGCATAAGAAACATTCCGTTTCAAAAAACTAAATGTAGTTAAAAATTAAGATCATCTACAAAACTCTAAAATCTTCTGCTGGCCCGACCTGTTATAAACGACAGATGCCAGTTCTCAAAACTGATTCTTTGCCAATTAACCGCTTGAAATTTCAAAGTAATGTAAGAAAGCCAAGGGAAAATTATTTTTGTCGCCCGAAAAGTCGTATCTAAAACCCCGTATCCCATCCGGAATTGTCATCCGGCATGTCTCCAACTTCAATATCAAACTTATCAAAGTGCGAAGTGTCTTGTGGACCCTTGAGGCGCGGCTGGATGGGTGCCATGAGTCGACATTCCCTTAGAGCCTCCCAATCGAAACCTCCAAACCATCTTTGCCCAAACACCTCCCGAACTCCATTTTGTGCTCCCAAACGTTCTCCCGGGCACTGGCGACAAAGTCGACGAATCAAAGATACACTTCCGCGGCTCAACTCCTTAGGGAAGCGTACGCACTCAATTCCTTTCAAAATTTGGTTGTAGGTTTCCAGAGGGTCGACTTCATTCGTATTGCCGCCAGAAGCGACATCTAGGGACATTGGCCCCCAGGGTGGCCTCCATCCATACAATTTTGTAAAACATAAGTTAACCATTTATAGCTTTTGAGGTTAGGATGCAAAATTCTTCGTTTGCTTAACATACAAGCCAGAGAGAAGTTCAAACAGAAGAACACCGAGTGCCCAAAAGTCGACAGCACGGTCATGACCCCTTTTCAAAATTGTTTCAGGTGCGACATACTCAGGAGTTCTGCAAACCCAGTAATTCCTGTTATTAAAAATCAACCTCTTAAGTAAATGCTCTGCAAATAGACTTGCCCACAGAAAGTCCATGTTCTTTCCCCACTTGGAACGACTTTACTAAATCCGAAATCCACCTGGAATATGAGATAGAAAAGCCGTTAGAACTTAGAAGGATGTCGCATTCCTAAACAAAAATAAGTTGGTTTCATCACCTCGGGTCGATATCACTGACAAGAAGAACTTACTAATTTGACATATCCGTTATTTGCAAGCATAAGATTTTCTGGTTTTAGGTCTCTATAAATGACATTTTTGGCGTGAAGGTATTCAAGCGCTAAGAGAACGCATCCTACGGTAAAGCGAGCCTCCTCTTCATCGAATCGAGACTTTTCTCGTAAAAGCGTCCAAACTTCACCGCCCAAACATGCTTCCATGAGAAGATAGACGCATTTAGAATCTTTAAGGGTCTTGTACAATCTTAGGGAATTAAACGGAAATAAAGTCTTTCACATAATTCTATAGTATTTGTTAGTTTATAAAAAAAAAACAGTGAGTGCTGACCGACCTTACAATGAATGGAGATTTGGCCGTAGCCATGATACTTTTCTCAGCCATGACGTGTTCCTTCTGCTGTGTCGCCAGTATCTGAGCTTTTGGCAAACATTTCAAAGCAAAGACAAGATTGGGTTCACCACCTACCTACACATGAAGACAGAGTTTTAATTTCTTAAGTAACGAAGAAGTACAAATTCTTAATAACAGTATTACCTGAACCAGTTCCACCCTTCCGAATCCGCCAACACCTAAGGTAGTAACTACTTCCAAATCATCCAACGTCAAATTGGAAATACGATTATTCAGACATTTTTCGTCGTCCTTCTCTCCCACTTCGTCAATTTGACGCGGAAATCTGGTTTCTTGTTGCAATTCCGATTCATTTTCAGGTAGATCTAAAGATTTTTCCCGGAAGTGGCCCAGGGTTCCAATGAGTTGCAAAAAAGAATCTCTATCCAAAGTGAGACACGTGACTCCAGGAGATAGTGCAATAACGCTCGCAGTACGACGCTCCTCTTTCAGGAGAGCCCTTTCACCAAAGTAGTCGCCATGACCAAGATGGCGCAAAACGGCGTCAGACCCTTCACTACCTTTTGTCGCACTCCTCACTTCCACGCGACCTTGACTGATGATATAGAAACTGTCACCAACAGCGCCTTGTTTTATAATTACTGCACCCGTCGGGAAGTGCACCTAGAAAAATAAAGTCACAAATTATATCCCAAACTTACGGGAACACTGGTGACAGATATCGAAAACTTGGAAGCTATATGACCACAACTTACCATGGAAAGACGGTCTGCTATTCGTGAAAGTAGAAGTGGTTCCAAATCGCGTAGAAGTGGAACTGACTTCAGGAACGTCAGACGATCTTCCATTTTACGCATTCCAACTTTCACCATAACTTGTTGGAAGACACGGCGTTCCAATCCCCAAACTCGGCAATGTGTCACCGCTGATCAAGCAAAACACATTTCGTTAATATTAAACGAATCTTAAGGTGCATTCTATTGAAGTTGAAGGAAACCTTGCACAGTTGCGGTTCTTTTACAGTTGTAGAGTAATGCCAATTCTCCGAATGCTTTTCCAGGGCCTAGGGATCCCAAAGATACGCCCTCTTGAAATACTTCCAATTCACCTTCCCCTGATACGTACAAGTGACTTCCTGGAAAATATCGAAAGCGCAGTTATGGACGCATGATTTATATGGCTGGTTAAATTTTAAAACCGACCTGCTTCTCCTTCCCTGATAATCGTCTCGTTGGGTTCATAATTAAGTGGAAACATGAAATCAACCAAATCCTTCATTTGTTCTAAATCCAAATGCCGTAGAAAAGAATTGTCACGAATGGCACTACGCAGAAGTTGTCTCGTTCGGAAATCCTTAACATGCCTCTCTCCAGTATTAGACAACGACTGGAGTCCATCTCCCCAACTTTCTCCAGAAACACCACACTTTTTAATCAAACCTCCCAGAAATCCAGAAAATCCAGCCAACCCTGGCAGACTAGGCTGAGAACATATTGATGGAATTCTTCTCAAATTCGATCTTTCCAACACTGACTACATTATATAAAATATAATTCGTAAAAATTTCATCTTTAGTGAAAGCGCATTAATACTTCTTACCCTCAATTTATGAATTTCTCGTTTTAGTTTCCCGATTTCCGCCTCTCGTTCAATTAAAGACTGTGAAAGTCGCATCAATTCAGAATCCATCGTTCAAGAGCTTATTGACTGTAAAAACAATGTGTCTCTGATTTACGACTGATAGCCAAGTGGTTCCAATTGCCTGATTTTATACCTGTAGGAGAATTAACAGAACCATTTCAATTTCCATGTATCCAGCGTAGTAGTGGTGACGTCAAGAATGAGGAGCTCAGGAGATGTGTAATGATGCTCGCCCGCCCTTGGTGTCACCCGTGTAAGATCGTGTAGGCGCGATCGGATTGACCATGGACGGAGCCCAGGGTCAACAGAGGCATTAAGGGTATTAAGGTGCGTGGTCGCTCCTTATTCCCGGGGTCAGACGCCTATTTATGCTCCAAAATAGAAAATTTTAAAGCACCGTCAGGCGCTTCACCTTCCTAGACCGTTACAAGTGTCTAGTAACACATATCAAATGCTACTTATGGTATTTAAGCTTCAAAAATTTCTAGCGCCTTGCGGCGGTAGAACTCCCTAAATTGTGCAGTGTTTAGATACGGGAGTCAAATACAATTTCGGGTTTTAATTTGAAAGGGTTCTAGCGGCTTCCGGCGTTCAAAACTCGGCAACCCGATCATTCCTTTGGCAAAATCCGGTTCAAACCGTATTTGCAGCGACATTTCCAAGCGATTTCCGCTCTCAAAAATCGAACTATCGGAGCGTCATTGGCACTAAAGGAAAATCTTGTATTCCAAACACAAATAATAAAATGTAATAAAAATAATGAAAGTTGACCCCGAGGTCTCACCCGGGCCGGGATACGAAAAGGGCAGCCTTTCAACTATGTAACATGTACTTGTGTTTTTACTTGTTTGAATTAATTGGAGATTTGTAATGCTGTTTACTCGAGCCTTAAAAGCTTCATTCCACTCCATCAAAATCGGGCCATGGCAGGCAGGTGCAAGTGAAGTCCAAGTTCTGGAATAATCCAAAAGTACACATGAAAACATGGAGGAAGTAGAAATGGAGTTGTCTTAAAACGAATCTGAAAAGAGACAGGACAGGGTGTAAATCAACAGTATCAAATCAAATGTGGGATGCGGGATCATAAAAATTTTAATTAATTTCTTTCTTACCTTACTTCACCTGCCAAAAATAAAAACTCATTAAAATTTCAGAAAGTTTGTTAAGTTTAAAGCTGTGGAGAAAATAACAAATCTTAGTCTATGTCTGCTTTTATTTGCGCACTTTTTACGACGTGTTAGTCAATTAACTTACAGTAATAAATTACTATATTGTAAACAATAGCGTTAGTTTTAAAATTAATTAAAGTTTTCATCCGAAGTTAAAAGTTCAAATAATTTAGAATACATATTGACGATGGGTGGAGTTCCTTTTATCGTCGTTGTTCGCATATTTTGCTAATTTTAGTTCCCAACGAGAATTTTTAGCTCTATTAATCCGTTTTCATTATCCAAATTGTGGGGTATTGTGAACACTGCCGAAGAAGGTTAGAGTTAAAATCATAAAATCATTGCACAGGGTTACGAACTCGAAAGCTTTAGCCCGAGAATTTTTCGAACTGCGACCTGTTGCTAAAATCTAACCGGAGAAATAAGTATGCGAATATCCGAAAAAATGTTAATGAGTACAAATGCACAAACATATTATGGCGACAAGGACGGTAAATAGGAACTTCAACCATGACGTTAATTTGTCCACAAAAATTACCCACTAATTCGTTAAAGCTAAGAGCACCTTAAAAATTGTATACTACAATTCTAATTTTAGTTCACGTATTAGATATTTCCGAATTAGGAAATACTAGAAAATAGCTTAAGCCAGTATCGCAAGCTCCTTCGGCGTCTACATGTATTAATGAAACAGAAGATAGTTTTTCAGTAGTTTTGGCAAAGGTAGATTTCTGACACCACTCATATGAATTGAAAGCAAAATGGCATCTCTGCACATGGACTGGAGTGTATCCACTAAAAAACGATGTTAGTTTTCAGATTAAGTTTTCCAATTAAGTGAAGAAAGTAAGAAACCTTGTTACCTCCATAAATTTGACAAGTACGAACCCTTTTCGTGCTTCCGTACACATCTACTACCGCAAAGACAGGTCCGGATTGATAAGGAATGTCACGAGAACAGGGCCCTTGATCTTCTCCGTTTATAATAAAATGCATGTTGGCAGCATTGTCACCAGTAGGCACAAACATAACTCCAATTCGACTTCCCACATCAGTCGGCAATTGAGCACTGTCTCCTTCCGTTACGTTCTGCCCTGCCAATGCTTTGTGTTGAATAAATCCACAAGGTGTCCAAATCACGTCCCCTTCCCCTACGAAACAATTCACATTTAGATTTAGCACTAACTAAGAACATACCGAACATACAATAATTAATTTTCATTATAATCTAAAGGAGTTGAATTACGTACGTCTCAGAACTGCGTCATTATTAACTCTCCGTTGGTGATCTGTATTCAACGCATTCTCGTCCACGTTCTCTGCAAGGAAATCTGAGCTCTCGGCGTCGTCTACACTATCCAAATTGGCAATTCTTGGGTTATTTTCAAACACTCTGGGTTCCAGCCCATCTAAGCTATCCTCGCCATCAAGTGAATTTGGATCTTCCTCATCGTACGACACCCTTTGGTATCGGCGTGGTGGGGCATTCGCTCTTTCATTCTGTTGAGCCGAACCATCATAGTGATCTCGAGCATTACTGATACTGACGTTCCTCTTCGTGATAGCATATAGCCAGCAAGGTCCCATTGACAACAAATCGGGTAAAGCATACAGCGGAAGCTCAAATCCAGTATTCGGATTTAGCTGTGTCAGTCCAATTCGCATATGGCCTAAACATATCAATTCATGTGGTAGATTAAGTTCATTTCATATTTCAGCATACGACAAGCTACGAAACTTGGTTCACTAGACAGGAATCAGCCCACTAAAATATTCTGTATTGCTTCAGTTTTGATTAACTATCCTTACCACTCCATCCGGTCTCTGTTTCTTCAATTTCGATGAGAAAGATTTCCCCTGGAGCCAGTGGCTTCTCACTAAATGTAATTGCATTGGCGAAACTAGTCGTCCTAACCGCAGTCTGATGGTTACTTTCGAACTTAACGTTGAGACCAGCGTGAGAATGAAACCGGGGTGCCCCACATCCACGTTGCGACTTTTTTGAAAACATACCCTTTGTGCTCCTAAACATGAAAATAAATACAGGTAAAGAAAATGTTTGCATGAGTCATGAGTAGTAGTACCCGTTCGCAAAAATAGGAAATCATGTGGCCATAGTATACTATATTATGTATATAACTTATTTTTATTTGTACGTCGTCAACAGACATGATCCGATATTACATTTTCGCGTTATGCATTTGTTAGAACTTGTCTGATGCGAAATTTTTTAATTGGTGATTGCCAAATACTGTCTAGTTCTCTGAACGTAAATTACGTGGACAGAGTTAAGCTTAATTGTAACCTGGATGTAACGAGACTTGTACGTTAAAATAACTTAACTCACAGTTTAACATCGACAAGAATAATTCCGTGTGAGGTCTTCTTCTGTAGTCTGGATTTTAATTTACTACCCGACTCATATTAGTATTCTTACCATGGGTATCTTATCAAGACTCACCTTAAGTCCATTGTTAAATCATTAATGTGTACACTGTTGTTTCTAGCTCGTGTCGTCCGTCCACTCGGTCTCGGTTAATGGAAATTTAGTGCTCAACTGTTCAAGGTCAAAGTCAATCTGAACTTGCTTGCTACTACTGAATTTGATCAAAATTGGGTTAAAATTAAATTAAATGCAATGCAGTGCAATGAAAACAGAAACCAAAAACAGCCGGGTTTAGATTGGAGGAAGAAAATGCAGGGTGTCGAATAAGGATAGAACAAGGTTGTCACAGAAGACACTACCCCTAGAGCAGATCAAGGTTAATTTCAATTTTTAGCCCGACCCAGTCGTGCTTATGGGATCGTCAAATCCGTCTGTCCGTCTGTCTGTCTGAGACACGCTAGCGGTCAAAGTACATGTCAC
>JABASL010000278.1:0-15271 GCA_019775825.1 Neanura muscorum | reverse complement strand
GGTTTAGGTTTAGGCTTACGTACAAGAACAAAAGAAAACCTTTTGTTCTAATTAACTGTTCATCTCTAGATTAGGTTCAGAAAATAGAGTAACTTCAACAGTACTAACATAAAGTAACAGTTCAAGGCCAGACTCAGGAATTCAAGGTCAATGAGGTCAATCAACCGAATTCGGAATACCTGACATGCTCTTAATAGCCTGGACTCTATGCTAAATCTAAACCTAAACCTAACTCCAGGACCTGGAGGCTTGGCTAAACCTAACTCCAGGACCTGGAGGCTTGGCTAAACCTAACTGCAGGACCTGGAGGCTTGGCTAAACTTAAATCTAACCCAAGAGCCTGGAGGTTCTGCTAAACCTGAACCTGAACCTAAACCAAATTCCAAGGCCTGGAGGCTTAGCTAAACCTGATCCTGAACCTAATTCCAAGGCCTGGAAGCTTAGCTAAACCTGAACCTAAACCTAACTCCAGGGCCTGGAGGCTTAGCTAAACCTGATCCTGAACCTAATTCCAAGGCCTGGAGGCTTAGCTAAACCTGATCCTGAACCTAATTCCAAGGCCTGGAGGCTTAGCTAAACCTGAACCCAAACCTAACTCCAGGACCTGGAGGCTTGGCTAAACCAAAACCTAAACCTGAACCTAAACCTAACTCCAGGCCCTGGAAGTTAGGTTAGGTTAGGTTAGGTTAGGTTAGGTTAGATATAGCAATTAAAGTTTTTTGTTTATGTTTCAGGTACATGTTTGACCGTGAGAGCGCCACTAAAGTTGATGAGCAAATCCAGGACGGATTATTTTTGATGGTCGTTTCAAATTCGTGTTTGAATCCACTCGTTTACGGAACGTTTACGCGTGAATGTCGAGAATCCATGACAAATTGGTGTTGCTATACGAAGACGAGAATGGTGAATGGTGATCAAGGTCAAATTAGGTCACGGCGTCGACCAATGAATGGGGGTGGTGGACTTCGACGTCAGTCACAACTGAAGATGCTCTACACAACGGCCAAGCGACCCACAAGTAAGGAAGCGCTTCAATCTTTCAAGGCCCTTGCAGTCAATCCTAACCGAATTACAAATCCGCTCCAGGAACCTCACAATCAAAAACCACGTAATTATATTATTCATTTCCAAAATTATAACACAAATCAACCAATCAAATCACACGCTCCCCCCCATTCAAACACTGTTTCAAATTGGCCAATTAACACTTTCAAGTTTTCAAGTTAATTAACAAAAGTAAACAAATTAATTTAAGTAAACAATTCTCCCCATCAAACGGCCAAAACCTAGAGTTGGAGCTTGGACAAAAAACGTAAAAGTACGCTAATTGATACACAAAACCGTAAAACCGTAAAAGCGTAAACCGTAAAACGTAAAAATTAGCAATTGAGGTTCAAAGCGTGAAATTGACGCTGTACTATTCTATTTGATTTGTTGCAGCGTCGTCATATCGAATGAGAATGGGCTATTCAAATTCATCTGTTCCCACTTCAATGGCCACTTTAAATGACGACCGTGGAAGCCCATCGTCACCCCTGAACGTGGGCAGTGTCCCAGGTGGGCGATTCTTCAGGGATTCAAACGGATCCATTCGAAGGCCCCGCCATCATACTACGTCCCTCTACCCACCACCAAGATCCGCTTCCCTGAATGTACCAAATTTTGTTGGAAGTGCCCCACCGCAAGGAGCCCCACCACTCAACAATTGTATCAAAGAAGAAAGTGACATCGTGTCAGGGCCAATGGACAGCCTGGGACACAAGGACCCCCTGGATGACACCCATCATGTCCATGTCAAATTGACTGATTTACAGAATGGTAGTAAAGTACCGGAAAATAGAAAATATTCAATTTCTCTGTCCAATTCAACGGCCCTCTGCAAAATGGAAAATTTAAAGGTCAACTGTGTTGCTGTAGCTTAAAATCAATTCAATTTGAAAAAAAAATTGCAACAATGCAAAAAAAAATCGAATACGAATTTACGAAAAAAAAATATCAAATGTATCTGTGCAAAAAAGCCAATACAAAATGCAAAAAAAAATCAATGTAAATTTCCACTAAAATTGTATTTTCCTTCCCAAAGACTATTAAATGTTATTCATAAAATTAAAAATTATTTTTTAGAAAATTAATTTAAATTAATTCTATCATTAAAATATTCATTGAATTGACATTTTTTAAAGCTTCGCTGCCATTCATTTTTTCTGAGTGCGTTGACGGATTTAACCTTAAAAATTCTAGAGAAGGTTTCCCAACTTTTTTGGCTAGATATTTTCAAGTGGCGTTCAAATGGATCATTTTTATTCATAATGAATGGATTTGTAAGATGCTGAGATGGGAATTTGTGAATTAAAATTAAGTTGTAGTGATTTGAACCACGTTTGAGAGAATTTTGATAATTTGTGAATTAAAATGAAGTTGTAGTGGGTTGAAGTAAATTTGAGAGAATTTTAACAAAAGAATAATTGATGCGGAGTAATTGGTGCAGAGATGATTCATATAAATTGACAATGATTGTGAGTGCTATTTTCTCTCATTTGCATAATCGTGACATAGTGACTTTGGTTGTGCCTTTCAAGGACACTTTTGAATAAATTAAAAGTTTTAGACTTTTGAAGAGCCTCTTGCCCAAATGGATTTGATATTACGGAGAGTTGTGGAAAATGAAGCTATAGCTCGTCATTTCTTCTGCTTTCACTCTTTTTATCCTTCACTTTCTTTACACTTTTCTTCACTTTTGTTTGATGGTACTTCACGAGGGCCTGCAAAAAATTAACAAATAAATTCAAACTCACAAATAAAATTTAACTTAACACAACCAAAACATTATTTTCTCAAGGCACCTCAACCGCAAAAAGGAAAAGCGAGGCGTAATTTTCTAGCTCTAAAACCATATTAGGGTTAGAGGTTAGGAGGGTCGGGGATCGGGTTTAGGTTTTAGGAGGGCCTGGGTTAGGGTTTAGGTTTTACGAGTACCCTCCAGGAGGAATTCATGAGCGAGTTACGAAATATGGGGTTGTTTAAGGAGTTTTACGGTATTTTAACTCTTTATCAGGGTTTCTTACCCTGAAGTGATCATAGGATCGATCCCCGTCATAGAGAACTGGTTCATGTTTTTTGTCCTTTTGTAAAAAGAAAATGGTAGGATAACCTTTGACCTCAAGTCCAGGTGGAAGGTCATTTGCTGTTCCATCCATTTTAGCAAAACGAAGTCGTTCAGATGAGAATTTTTTGGCTAACTTTTTAAAAGTTTTATCGAATTCCTTGCAATGGCCGCACCTATTATTCCAAAGTAGAAAGTTAGAAATGAAAAAAGTGCAGATGAGGATGCGGGAGTATGTGGACAGTTTTCCAACTGGATTTTCAAGTTACTTTGCGCCTGTTTTACGTTATAGAGATCAGTAAGAGAGTGCAAGGGATTTTGGTAAAAGAAAAGCCATAAAATGGAAAGTTTGTCACCAGGGAGCGTAGATGTAAAAGGCCACGTCAACCTTCTTCTGGAAAACTTCTTTTTCGTAAGAATCCGCTACAATCTGATATACTACGCTCGATTTATCCTCATGAGGAATTGGTTGCGACTTCCATACGGGCTTCAATAGATCTACAAAAAATATGACATTAGTTAACTGATCCTAAATTAACGTAAGATTCCTCATACAAGCCCCATTTTTTCTAAAGTTTCTCCTACCAAAATTACTTTCTCCCGCCAAAATCACTTTCTCCCACTAAAATCAAGTTTCTCCCAACAAAATCCACGTTCTCCCACCAAAATCAACTTTTTCCTACCAAAATCAACTTTCTCCTACCAAAATCAACTTTCTCTCATCAAAATCACTTTCTCCCACTAAAATCAAGTTTCTCCCAACAAAATCCACTTTCTCCCACCAAAATCCACGTTTTCCCACCAAAATCAACTTTTTCCTACCAAAATCAACTTTCTCCTTCCAAAATCAACTTTCTCCCATCAAAATCACTTTCTCCCACTAAAATCAAGTTTCTCCCAACAAAATCCACTTTCTCCCACCAAAATCCACGTTTTCCCACCAAAATCAACTTTTTCCTACCAAAATCAACTTTCTCCCATCAAAATTATTTAGTATAACTTCTTCTGTAAAACGCCGCTTAAATTTTTTAAAAACTTTTCGCCTGCTGTGCTTCGACGACGTGTTGCTTTTATCGTAATTTTGTAAACTTTTCACATCATTTCCTGTTTTTTTTTACACGTTGTAAGCGATTTTTACGCAGCAAATTTTTCGTCAAACTTTGAACCTAATTGAATTTAGACTACACCTGAAAACGTGATTTTGAAAACAGGTTTTTATGTTAAATTTAGGTTTAGGTTATTTTTGAAAAATAGGGCCGCCAGCGTGCGTGTTTTGAGTAATGGCATTTAATTAGTTAATCAAAAAGTTGTTGAGTTTCGTAATTCTGATCATGGCTGAGACATTTCATGAGAACCTAAAAACTTCTCTACTTTTTGGGAACCTTTTAATGGGAAATGGAACACGCTTTCTTTGAAAGAAAACTTTTCCAACAGGTTTTATAAAGTAAAAGCCAAGATTCCAAGGAATTCTTCTTCAAGAAAATAACTTTGGTGTCAAATTAATACAAATTCCCAACACGAAATCCCACAGAACAAATCTCTACAAAAGTCAAAACAAAAGTAAGAAAAAGAACCAAGGATTTTCATAGTAAAGCTCGTCATTACATTCGGGACAAAGTTGCATAGGAATTACATTTTTAAATCACACTAACAGTCATTTTTTCTGAGTAATTTCTCCTATGTAATTCCCAACGGCATCAAAAGATATTTTTCCTGAGTAATTTTTCCCATGGAAAAACGCCCATTTTTCCTGAGTAATTTTTCTCATGAAAACCACCCATTTTTCCTGAGTAAATTACCCCCTGTAAAACCCCCATTTTTCCGGAGTAATTCTTCCCATGAAAAACGCCCATTTTTCCCGAGTAATTTTTCATACGAAAAACGCCAATTTTTCCCGAGTAATTTTTCATACGAAAAACGCCAATTTTTCCTGAGTAATTTTTCATACCTAAATTTTAGCGCCCATTTTTTCTGACTAATTTTTCCCACCTAAATTTTAGCACCCATTTTTGCCGAGTAAATTTTCCTGCGTAAATGGCATTAAACTTTATCATTCCTAGTTTTTGTAAATTTTCCCAACGGCATCAAAAGATATTTTTCCTGAGTAATTTTTCCCATGGAAAAACGCCCATTTTTCCTGAGTAATTTTTCTCATGAAAACCACCCATTTTTCCTGAGTAAATCCCCTGTAAAACCCACATTTTTCCTGAGTAATTCTTCCCATGAAAAACGCCAATTTTTCCTTAGTAAGAATTCCTGAGTAATTATTCCCATGAAAAACGCCCATTTTTCCCGAGTAATTTTTCATACGAAAAACGCCAATTTTTCCTGAGTAATTTTTCCTACCTAAATTTTAGCGCCCATTTTTCCTGACTAATTTTTCCCACCTAAATTTTAGCGCCCATTTTTCCTGAGTAATTTTTCCCACCTAAATTTTGGCGCCCATTTTCCCTGAGTAATTTTTCCCACCAAAATTCTAGCACCCATTTTTGCCGAGTAAATTTTCCTACGTAAATGGCATTAAACTTTATCATTCCTAGTTTTTGTAAATTTTAAATTTTTTGAAATTTTCCTTACTCCCTTGAACTTGATTGACGAATCGACGAAGATCGCTTTCATCAAAATGATCGACAGGATCCATTGCATATTTCACTCGATTCTTGTCATACCAAACCACATTGACGTCTACACCACTTTCACCAAGTTTTACAGCCTCCAGTTCCTGAGCAAACTCCTCTTCATTTGCTACCGCAAATCTAGAAAAAGGTCAATTGTGTGAGAGTGAGTGAAAGTGAGAGAAAATCAAATTTTCTTTCACTTTCTCACAATGGAAAATGTGAAATGTTTTGATTATCACAAAAAAGCCCTTACGTGACTTTGGGAAAATCCTTTGCTACTTGAATAACTTTTGCTCGGATTCTTTCACTTGCTTTTTGAAATTGATGTTCAAAATTGGCATCATAGTAGACGATGACAATTGGGCGGAGGGAGTAGAATAGGAGCTGGTTGACCTTCGTCCGTTGTCCAACAAGGGGACGGTAGTTGACACGTATAAATTCTGCAATGGCATCTCCATCCTTTGTTCCCTGCAAAAAAGGAAAGTTTTGCCAAAGTTAAGGTAAATCCGCCCTTTCTAATATGAACCAACTCTAAATCTCCAGTCCTGACAGTTATGGGATTTGTTGCTTTCCTCAACAGCCTCCAATGAACATTCTCATCATTCCAACGGTGGAACGACCTGCCGTGGGCTCCAACAGTGGAATGACCACCCGTGTAATTCACCAGTGGAACAGGCCGCCTTTGGCCCCACCGCGGTGGAGCCACAGTGCACTGTGGAATCGCGTTTCTTTTGGCAATAGGATAATATTAACTTTTAGAATCAAGCTTTGTTCTCATAACTCAAGAACTTCTTTCCAGTCTTTTCTCATTCTCCAATTCAAGGAAGCAGAAATAAAAAAACAATTCACAAAGGAATTCAATATATTTTTCAAAGATGAAAAACTAGAAAGGAATTTGAGGCTGTGGCTCATGTGGCATTGGCACAAAATTATTGAATTTCAGGAAATGTAGGAATCCTAAATTACAAAATTAACTCAAGGGCGAAACGGAAATTCAAAAAAAAAATGGGTCAATTTCAAATAAATAAACCTAAACGAAAGGTGAAAGGAAATTGCCAATTGTGTTCAAATAACGATATGTTTCAGTAGTATTTGTAACAAAAACCAAAATTGTTTTTTCTGTTCTATCGCAAATTTTAATAAAAAGCCCAAAAAAAAAAAAAGCCAAAACAAGTTAAAACATAATAATAAAAACTATTCTCCGGCGCGGCGTTATTCACAATTGCACAAGAAAATTAAACGAAGAAACCTAATGCAAAACGAGGCCGCCGAGCGCCGAAATTAGGCCTCTAATTTAGTATTTTTTAGGAATTGAAAAATAAAACGACAAATTATTGCATTCGACATAGGCATACGCCAAAAATTTTGTGGCTAACAAAAATCTCAACCAAAACCCTAACTTAAACCTAAACCAAAACTAAACCTAATCTGAACATAATCCGAACCTAAACCTAATCTAAACCTAAACTGAACCTAAATCTAATCTAAACCTAACCTGAACCTAATCTAAACATGATCCGAACCTAAATCTAAACCTAATTTAAACCTAACCTGAACCTAAATCTAATCTAAACCTAATCTAAACATAACCTGGACCTAATCTAAACCTAATCCGAACCTAAATCTAAACCTAATTTAAACCTAACCTGAACCTAAATCTAATCTAAACCTAACCTGAACCTAATCTAAACATAATCTGAACCTAAATCTAATCTAAACCTAATTTAAACCTAACCTGAACCTAAATCTAATCTAAACCTAATCTAAACCTAAACTGGACCTAATCTAAACATAATCTAAACCTAAATCTAATCTAAACCTAAATGTAATCTAAACCTAATTTAAACCTAACCTGAACCTAAATCTAATCTAATACCAGAGCCTAATCTAAACCTGAACCTAACTAACCCTAATCTTACTCATCTCATCATCATCATCATCTCATTAATCTCATCTTACAACACACCAACAGATGAGGCACGCCCCCATAAATCTAAACATAAAGGAAAAACCTAAACGCGAACTAATCCAAATGTGAACCTAATCGAAATATAATCTGAACCTAAACTGAACCTAAACCTAAAAACCCACAGTGGGCCGCAACCGCAACTTACAGAAGTGTACCGTAACCGTAACCCGGTTTATTCTCGCTAAATGAAAAAGATGGCAAAAATACGACGGCTATTCACCGAATAAAAAAAAAATACATCTACTGCTTCCAATTCGCAGACCACTACGGCTCCCCGCATCAAGTAGAAATGAAAAGTTTAGCGACACCAGCGCCATTCCTGATCGATGGGCTCCCCGCTACTTGAAATATGAATTTTCCTTATAAAAATTTTCCATTGACGTGGAAGTTATAAAGAATGAATTTCTAGAACGATTTTCAACGAAATAAAATTGTGAAGAGAATGAAATTTTCAGAATTGATTTTGAGAATTTTTGTGTCTAAAATGTCTTACATCTGTCAATTTGTGTTCCTTTTGTTCGTAATCAGATGTGAATGCAGTTGGTTTTTTGACAATCACTCCTTCGCTTCCATCAGCCACGCCGAGTGATTGTGCAGCTGCCTTGCTAAAAGTGTGCACAAATCGAAGTGGTTCTCCTCGCAAATAATTTGCCACGACAAAGAATTCCCGAAAGAAGGCTGAATTTGCAGAAGAGAAAGTGCCAATGACCGTTGGGAAGTATCTGTCAATTCTGTTTTCAACTTCTTGGTAAGTGGCACAGTGGTAACTGTGGACTGACCAGTTGGTCCTTCATTGTGGTCACAAGGCCCTTCGTGTCACGACCTCCCTTGTACTCAAATGCCCTTCCATTTCGAAATATGTACAGGGTAGGCCAACCTTTGACCTTGAATTCATTTGCTATTTCTTTGTATTTTGTTCCATCAATTTGGGCCAGTGGGATGTCGTATTCAAACAGAGTTTTTGCCGCACTAATGTAATCAGGCTTCATCTGCAAACAAACAAAACGCCATTCATTATTTTTTAAAACTTTTTCTCAAACTCATTACAAAAGAATTGGAAAGTTTTTGTTCATTTCCAGAGAAATTACAGCGATTTTGTTCGCATTCGTCGAAATTTTTTAAAGCGAGCTTTTTTTTTTGAAAGTTCAGCTCCAGCGCCATTTTTCAAAGTGCCCTTTCCCCCGTAATTTGAGTTTTTCAACAAACTTTGCGATGGCCATTTTCTAATTTTCGAATGCCTTAATTAGAATTGAAAAGTTGGATTCTATTTTTATTTAAACAAGTTTCAATGCCCGAGAGCAGTTTCCAGCGCGAGAGGCGCTGGAAATGACAAAGTATTTGCTCCAAAATAATTTTCCTAGAAATTCATTCAAATTAATTTAAAATTCTAATTAAATTTTTAATTGGGTTTTTGTTACCTTCAAACAATGTTGACAATATTGAGCATAAAAGAAGACAAGTGCCAGCGGTTTTTTGTTCAAATATTTTTTGAAATTTTTATCCGTAAGCTCAATCACTTTGGTTGGGGGTGGTTTCCAATTAGGGTCAGTCCGTGACTCCATGTACGTAATCACGGCTAGAAAAAAAAGGAGGATAAATTAGCTTAAATTAATTAAACAATTAAATTAATGAAATAATTAAAATACTTAAATAATTAAATAATTAAATTTATTAAATTATTACATTTAAAATATGTAAAAAAAATATAAAAACTCCAAAGGTTAAAGTTCAAAATTTCGGAAGCCTTGTATGAATTTTCTAATTATGGAAATTGGTGGTAGTTTAGTAGTAATTTTGAAATGCAGTGCCACGTGCCGATTACTGAAGTGGAAAATTGAAAATTTTCTTTTTTCCGTTTTTTAGTATATTTTGCAGTTTCCTATTTTTTGCTTGTTGTGGCATATAGAAATGACTGCATCCAATTTGTGATTTATGTTTTATGTTATGCTGAGAAATATTGGGAGAAATGACATTATCCGCTTGAGCGTAGAATCTGATTTGGATTTTGACAAACGCTTTTTTTCTGCAAGTGGGAAAGTGAAAGTGAGGTGAAGCAGATATAATTCACAAATTCTAAATTCAATGGAATAATCATAACTTTCTCTTTCCAGGCCCATCTTCCCTTTGCTCCTATCGCTTCGACCAGGCTCGTGTTCCAGCGTCTTCCAGGCCCATATTCAAGCGTGTTCCAAGTCCAGATTCCAGCACGTCATAACTCATATTTCACAAAAGGCCATTGCAAGTAGTATTGACAGGGAAATGTGAAGATGAAGAGGGGATATAATTCACACAATAAATATGTATAGTCCACTCTCCAAACTTTTTCTAAAAGTAAAAATTGATTTTGTTCTGCCCACTTTCACTTTACCCATACTTCCAACATTCATCTTTTCATTACAGGAACCTTCACAGTTTTTTCACGGCACTTTTTAACCAAAACTAAATTTTTTAAATAATATAAAAACGAGTTGGCAAGTTTTTAGCCATTGCCCATCCCGTACTCGTCAAACAAGCGTACGAGCCTTTCTTTTGAGAGCTTAATCCCTTTTTGACAAGCCATATCAAAAAGCGGGTCGTGATTATAATAGGACATTATTAACACCTAAAGCCCTGACTGTAGTGACAAAATGCACACATCAAACTGCACAACTTTTTTAAAAACGCTTGTTTGACCCCTTTTTTAAATTAATAAGATTTTTTTAAATTCACTCCGGGCTTTAGGTGTTAAGAAGCAGAATTTGATCCGAACTTTGACCCCTTTTTTAAATTAATAAGATATTTTTAAATTCACTCCTGGCTTTAGGTGTTAAGAAGCAGAATTTGATCCGAACAAAGGGAATAATTATTAACAAGATTTCGCAGAGCATTACAAAATAACAAAAGCTTATTGTGATCAGTCTGTTCCTTAACTTCAAAATCTTTTGTTTCTTTTACAGAAAACAGGGGAAAGCAGAGGAGAAAGCAGATTTGAGATAATGGCAAAAAGTATTGTCATGAGAGATCTCATTTTAATGGGAAACATCCTTAAATGTACCCTTTTTATGTACCCTTTTTATGTACCCTTTTTATGTACCCTTTTTATGAACCCTTTTTATGCATTAATTCACTTTGAAGGGATGAACATTTTAATACAATTTGGCAAAAAGTATTGTCATATGAGAGATCTCATTTCAATGGGAAACATCCTTAAATGTACCCTTTTTATGTACCCTTTTTATGTACCCTTTTTATGCATTAATTCACTTTGAAGGGAGGAACATTTTAATACAATTTACAAATTTCCAAATCGAATTTACAAAATAGCTTTTAGCCTGAAGCATACCCCAAAATTCCCCAAGCCCTTAGGATACGGATACCCCGTCGCGGCCTTCCATCGCGAGAGTTACCCCCTGACGGGTGGCTCGACAAAATTATACCCAAAGTGCTGAGGGGCGTCAGAAAGCGCGGTCAAATGCCAGCTAGAGGTGTAAATTGCAAAAAATTTCAGGGCCTTACGGCGCTGCATCGTGCAAAATCGCTGAAAAATCCAAAAACCGGGGTCGGATGACACTTTTAGCTCAAAATTTCCAAAAGTTCCAGCGCCTTAACGCGCTGCAACGTTCTAAATCGCTTAGTGTCCAGGTGAGAGTTTCGCCTCTAAATTTCAAAAATTTTCAGCGCAATTATTTGGGAAAAAAAAAGATACACCCTCCCTGATACCCCTCGCGGCCAAAGGTGAATTTTATCCTATTCTGAAGTATCTTAACGGAACCTAATTTACAAATTGGCACTATGCCTCGATACTTTGCTTCGGTACGAGTTCCGGTACCTTAAGGGCTCCTACAAAACAGAATTTTAGGGTGACTTTGAAACCTTGGAAGAAGGACTTTGATCCACTTATTCCTGGAAGAGAAAGTAGTTGAAATCGCTAACTTTTCACTCAAAGAGTACAGAACCTTACTCAAAGTCATAAAACAACGACGACGAAAAAAAAATTTCAGAACGGCGACAAGGCTGAACAAGGCCGAAGCATCCTTTAAGAGTATTTTAATATTTTTATTCACTCACCATCAGCAGTCCGTTCGCCATTGTATTCTTCAGCTTTTACGCCGTGTTCAAACAGGAAAAGTGTAGGAAAGGATTCTATGGCAAATTCCTTAGCCAGGGTTTCTTCCTTTGACACGTCAACTTTACCCAAGGTTGAGTTTGATGTTTCATGTAGAATCTTCCCAGCAACAGAGTATTCAGAAGCAAATTCCTTGCAGTGAGTACACCTAGATAAAAAAAACAAAGAGATCAAGTAGGATTTCAGTGGCGAAGCACCCGGGTGTTTTGGATGGCCCAACTACTGGAGGCCATAACTGCCCGGCTATTTCGGCTGGCCCAAGTACCCGTGGCCCAAGACTACCCGGGTATTTATTTTTTTCGGTTTTCAAAGTCTCCTGTCAGGGAATTCTTTCGGTCGTATAAGAAGTTGAAGTATGTCATTGAAATGAGATTAACTATCTTGAAATCTTGTACGTCCTTGAGGGTGAAACGAAGGGCTTTACTTTCTTCATCCTAAATCAAATTTCTTCTTGACTTTCTTTCTGACCACCACCACCACCACCGCCGCCGCCGTTGTAATTCAACGGCTACGGCGCCCAGTTGAAATGAGACGGAAGAAAATGAAGTAGATCTTTTTTCCTTCAGAACGAAGCCTCAAACGCTTTTGGAAGAGTTTCTTACAAAATAAGAAACTAAATCTAAAAGCCTTGAGCCTCAAAACCACTACATTTTCTAACGTATTTCTGAAACTTAATCTTGTCTTTGGTCTTCAAACAGGCTCCAGGGTTCAATCAAAAAATCCAACAACATTTCCAAAAGCGATATTTCAGCCCACGGTGCTCAATATACTTCAAGCCCAAAAACATGTTTTCGTGTTGTTTTTAGCCGTATTTTGAAAAAAAAAAAAGAAACAGTCATAGAATGTAGATTTTTTTGAATGGCCTTGAACTTACCACGGTGCATAAAACTCAATGAGAACAAACTGCCTCGTGTTCACAACATGCTTGAAATTATGTCTTGTAATGACCAAAACATCTTCTTCATAAACAAGGTCAAAGTTCCCTTCAATGTCAGTGACCTCAGCAACATCTAAAAAAAATCCATTCTTAATCAATTCTAAATCGATTTTCAATCAATTTCAAGTGTACGAAAACAAAAACTTTTGGCAGAATTTATTTCTTACCCCCATCATTGTAAATTGGTTTTTCTTCTGAAGGGTCTTGACTACTTGAGTGTGTGACAAGCATGGGAAGTAGGAACCAGCACAACGGACTTGGACACTTCATTTTGGAGATTCCAGAAACTGAAGTCAGGATTAGGTTTTAGGTTCGTTAGGTTTAGGTAAGTTAGGTTTAGGTTCGTTAGGTTTAGGGCCTACTCACAAGACTAAAAGTTTTGTGTTGTTCCCATTGCGTGTTTAGGAGTAAAGTAGATTCCTGTGAATAATTGAAACGGTGTCGTGGTTTCTTGAGAGACGTTGAATAAAATGATGGAACTTATTGTCATCCTTACCTCCACTACTTCTGTGTCTCTGTCTCTGTCTTAACGTGGTGTTTTTGTCAAGGGTTGAATGCCCGATTTCTTGGATTTGGAATCATGCCTCTTCTGTATTAGCATTCGAGGGCCAATTTGCCGGAAGGCAAAACAACTTTTCACCTGTATGTACTGCAAGCAAATTCATGTACCACCATCTTCTGTGTCGGAGGCCAGCTTTGAACCTTCTGCAACCAGTGCAAATTCCATTGCAAAATATTCGCAAATTAGCACAATGTATGAATTCTTGACCTGCTGAAGGGCGGTGGGGTAAAGGAGCTTCATGGCAAGGGTGTACTGAGCTGCTGAATGGCGGTGAGGTCATGAAGCTTCATGGCAAAGGTGTGTTGACCTGCTGGATGGCCGTGAGGTCATGAAGCTTCATGGCAAGGATGTCTTGACCTGCTGAATAGCGGTGGCGGTGGGGTCATGGAGCTTGATAGCGTGGGTGTGAATGTGGACACTGGTTGTAGATATTGTTGGATGTGTGGTGGTAGATGAGGCTGTTGTGCTTTCACGGTGTTTTGAAGCGTAAGCTCTTGGGAATTGTAGCGAAGCAAGGGACCTCTTTGGAAAGTTTAACCGAATAATGCCCGGGTATTTTCCTGACTAGCTTTCTCTCCGGAAGAGGCAGAGGGAAAAGCGGAGGAAAGTAGATCCGAGTGTTAGCTTTAACGTCATTTAAATTCCTGTTAACCTAAAACCTGTTTAAAAAGTAACTTCATTGAGACTTGGATGTTGTGCTTAAGCATGTAAGGTGTACTTTGATTATGTTAAATGTAACTATTTTAATATAAATGATCTGTAGAGTGTCTTTATCATCCTTACTTGGCACCTGGTCAGATTCCACTCCAAAGAGCCAACTAAACGCAATCGCAAAAGCCTTTTCCTTCCTTCTTCCTTCGTCAGTTTACTCCTTCCTCCCATATCAACAACTCACCGAATCCTATAACAAAAGGACCAAAAGTAATCTTGGTAAATTGAATACAGCTGATTATCAATCAACAATAAATTACGATATCAAATACTTACTTGGATTGTGTTGTGTTATAGTGCTTCCAAGTTCTCCAATAAGTGTGCATTGTCTGCAGTTCAATTAGAAGCTTAACTTGGAGGAAGAGTCTTGTCAAGTCTATTAAGTGTTAAGTTTCCTGAAAACAGACAGCAGTCGTAAGTTAACTAAATTGCCACATTTTAGCACGTTAGCTACTGATGTAGGTTAATTTTAGCACAGGCTGGAGTGTGGAACCAAGCAAATAGAGGTCAAGTACTTGATAATTAAATTGGTGTCATGTCACCTGTTCGGCTGGATTACTTTCCCAAGTCAAAATGGTTCGTCAGATGGGAACATTGATGATTGTAGCATGCGTTGTATGTAGCCCTCCCCTCCTGATGTGCAGCTTAGGGCGGCTGGTGCAGAAGGGCTGAGTTAGGTCACCTAAAGTTGACCTTGACCTTTGACCATTGATTTAAGGATACCAGATTTGGAATTAGTGACTACAGGCAGGCACGCGAGTTGAAATATTGTAAACAAGCTATTTTTGAATTTTTAAAACAATGGCCTTCAACCCTTCAGGTTTTTCGCGCTTCTTTTGTCACTGAAGCTCTGGACACAATTTTTTGAATTGTTCTCCATCATGACACGATGGATCCAGAAACTGTTGTCACTTGTCACCCACCACGGTGGGCCACCATTTGATCCAGGACACTTGTATGTATAGATTCCATCCAGGTCATGTCAAGGTCATCCTAAGACATGCGCGGAAGGTAGCCAAAGGAAGGTAGCCAACTCAGGGTTCTGAGTTGAAGCCTGTCGCAGCACGGGTTTGAGTCAAACCGTTTGACTTTATTAGCTACCCACCCGCTAGCGGGTGGTAATCTCCGAACGTGGGACTAACACAGAGGCCGAAAGTGGCTCCCGAAGGAACAGTGGGTTACTGGGTGGAGCATAAGGGTCACCACGGTTTATTCACCACGGTTGCTTTTGACCTTGGTCAAAGTCAGATATTTTTGTTAGTCAAA
>JABASL010000277.1:0-20880 GCA_019775825.1 Neanura muscorum | reverse complement strand
AAAATTTAAAAATTAAAGTTAGCAGGTGGGTTAACGGAGTAAGCCCTTTAAGGCGTGTAAGTTTAACAAAACTTTAACTTGGATTTAACTTCATTTAACTTTTAATATTTAACTTCAAACGTTTAATTGTAAATTTTAACTTTCGCTTATATTAAGTATTTTGCTGATATTCAAAGCACGAATTGACAATTTATGAAAAAAAGGGATTGGTTAACGTCGAGTAAAGTAACGGATTGGATGCCCTAGAAGACGTAAAGTTACTTTCGTAAACGTAACGTGGTAACGCGTAACCGCGCAGGCTAACTTCACTGCTACCCGCCGCCAGCGTGTAACTGTCGTGTAACTTGACGCGTGCGTCTTAAGACGAGAATCTAGACCAAAAATTTTTTATGGTTTTATAACAAGGGTTAGAGTTTCGATTTATTAGGTACACGTGCATAAACTCCTTCCATCAAAATTGTATGGTAATAAAGACTGAAGAGCAGAGACTAGGTTTTGGTTGGGAGGTCAAAGGGCAAAAGCCCCTTTGTCCTTCTCAAACACTTATGGCAATGGGAAGAATAATGAGTTACGTCAATGACGACGTGTAGGAGGGAATTGGGAGTCTCAGACGACGCAAAAGGGTCAAGGTCAAAACGGTGTTTAAACGTTTCTTTCGTATCACGCTCCTGGCTCAATTTAACTCTGGGCTTCAAAGGCCCCTTAACAACAAAACTGGGTCAAAACTGAATAAGTTTTTAGCACCTTTCTTATTAACATTCGGTTATTAACCATTCAGTTATTACTAACCGTTCGCTTATTAACCTTGAATTATTCACCATTAACCATAATGACTGACTGACTTTAATGTCACCTCAAATTCCTAACCATGTTGAAGTTAAAATATGAACAATCCTAACCTCCAATTGGCTCATTCAGTGATTGTTTCATCGCTGANAACCATTCAGTTATTACTAACCGTTCGCTTATTAACCTTGAATTATTAACCATTAACCATAATGACTGACTGACTTTAATGTCACCTCAAATTCCTAACCATGTTGAAGTTAAAATATGAACAATCCTAACCTCCAATTGGCTCATTCAGTGATTGTTTCATCGCTGAAAGAGAGGAATTTGCGCAAAATTACACCAATTGTCAAATTTAGCCCTGAAAAGGGTACTATCCCAGGCTGCTAGGATTAATTTTGGAAGGTTGAAAGGATAAACGATTATTTTTTTGGTAAAGAGAACTAGAGAACGTGTCTGACACGCGACGGCGCAAAAGTAAAAAGGCGTCCTGGCTTTAATGTCTTTTGTGTTGAAGCGATTCTGTGGTTGTGGATTTTCCACTATGTTGTAGGAAAGCGTCTGACACGAGTCAAGCACGACGTCCTCTGCGGTCGGAATCGGAATCATTCGGAAATGGAACTGAACGTTGTGAACCTGGAGACGACATGCTCATTGATTATTGGACAAGAGCCTAGGAAGGTCTCCGCTGGAGGTGGAGCATATTCCTGGGACAACCAATCCCTGAGTGGGTATTTCAAACTTCTCCAGCGACTTCCAGTCCATTTGTGTTTTTGGCAGTGATAGAATTTTTGAGGGAGGAAGGCCTTTTTCGTTTCCATTGTTTTTTGCGAGTTCAAATTCCTGACCTCGGATGACCTCAAAACGCAGCCTTTGGTCATAGAGTCCTTGATCTTCATTGAATGGAGCAAATTTGTGGGGTCGAAGTCGGAGTGCGAGTCGTAGGCCAGAGGATCACAAAAACTAAAAAAGGGCTTGAAAATGGAGGAGGGGAAAGGGGTGGAGCCTAAAAAAGGGGGAGCGTGCAGTGATAGGGTAGGCCTCTGTTTGAGTGATGATCTGTATCAGCTGATTGTCGATTGGTAACAATTTGGTAACAAACTTTGGTAACTTGTTGGTAGGCCATTAGGAGTAGGGTTTATTTTGCGTCTAAGGAGTAGCTGAGACTGGTGGAAATTGGGGTTAGTGGGAGGAGCTTGGAGTGGGCGGGGCTAGACGGCCGTTTCCGTATGACTCCTAGATGAAAGTCTTTCAAACTCGGGTACTGATACTTCATATGGATAGTTGTCAGCGTATTCGATGGAGGAAGTTTGTGACAGTCGCTTGCTCAGTGAGGCTTGTTTTTGGAGCACGGCTGCAATGGATGGATTACTCCGCTCTCCGAACCTAGTGTCGAGACCCTGCCGAAAGGCGTTAACGACTCGGATCTATAATAAAAGTAAGGAAGAGAAAAGAGAGAGGTCACGGAGGTCACCAACTCTGTACAGGGTGGTACACAGACCAACAGGACAACAACAGAGCTGATTTACCTTCGGTCGGCTTTCCCTTCTTTCCCGTTTCCCCAATCAGTTGCCCAATCCGTGCAGCCTAACCAATTCCACAAAATTATAGAAACCTTTCCCTAATGTCTCTCAATTACAATCAACAATTAAGAAATTAAGTCAAAATTATCCTTTGTTTTCCTTTTTTCAATGAGAGAATTAGACGAGAACAGTGATATAAAATATAAACGACATATTTACAAAACGAAAAAATTAAATAACGAAACACCTAAAGAGAAAGATAGAGTATATTGAATGGCTTCAAAAAATCACACTCAGCCACTCGATCAGCCAAGCATGCGCCGTATTATAAATCAGCTCTGTTGAGATCACTAAGGCTGCGGCTCAAACTGTGACGAAATTAAACAACAAGTGAAAGAGCAGCTAGCAAACCCTTCTCCTCGAATTATCACGCATGACCTCAGGTCACTCCAGAGATCAATCCGTCCAGAAAGTTTTAAAAACTTTCTATGGGACACCACTCCAGATGTGACAGTGCGCAGTGAGGAGAGAGTCACACACGACTCGGAGAAGTCTTTGGACCAAATCCACTCTCACGTCTCTCTTCTTCCAGACCCTGGACCTGGACTCTGGACCTGGACTCTGGACCTGGACTCTGGACCTGGACTCTGGACCTGGACCTATACAAGTACCCGCATGGCCAATGTCATTCAAAGTGACCTACTCACCCCCACTTCCTATTTTTAGCCAAAGACGTTAAACTACGACGAATTGCTCCAAGTGTAGGGGACGTTAATCAAATCAGCCAAACTAACTCCTAAAATAACCAACATGACCTTGGTTGTGTAACGTTCTTGGTTCATTAACTTGTAAATGTAATGCTAATCACTATATCAGAACAGGTCAAAGGGTAAATTTGGTTGAGTCTAAATGACATGGATACTAAAGTTAATGGATCCCGCTTAGTTTTTTTCTAAAATATTTGTCTAAGCTCTAAGGCCTCAGCTCTAAAACCTCAGCCTATCGCTTACCCACCAACTATGAGGCTTGTCCTCCCAGCGTCATCTTGATCTTATGTTAATAAAATCAAACCAAATTAAAAAATCACGTTAGGTAAAAAATTAAAAAAAAAAAAAATAGGTTAACGAACTTGTTTTAAAAAATAATTTAAAAAAAAATCTTCAAGTGTCCCACCAACTATGAGGCTTGTCCTCCCAGCGTCATCTTGATCTTATGTTAATAAAATCAAACCAAATTAAAAAATCACGTTAGGTAAAAAATTTAAAAAAAAAATAGGTTAACAAACTTGTTTTAAAAAATAATAAAAAAAAATCTTCAAGTGTAATAAAAAAAAGAAAATTCTTGGGCCCGAATCCAGTAACAAAAAATGGCTTCCTCGTCAATCGCTAAAAAAAATCGCTAATCAGAAGAAATTGCAAATAAATATTAATTTTAGTAAACAAAATAAGAAAAATCAGCTTAAAATCATTACCTTATTTCCTGAAGCCGTTTGAAATTGCAACTCAAAAGTGAAACTAAAACAAGTGTTAAAATTGTTTTAAATTGTTAAAAAAATTTATAAAAAATTTATAAAAAATACAAGCAAGACTAATTGATTAGCTACATTCCCAACAACCTATTTTGGTAGTGGTAGAAAGTCTAAGGAAAAAGCTAGCTTTCTAGAAAAAAGGGGGTGGGGGGTCAGGTCAAAAATTTAACTGTCGAATTCCCGAAGGATATCCCTGGGTTGATGATAGTCAAAGTACCCTGTGTCAACCCTTGGAATCTATGTATCAAAAAATTATGTGTCGTGCTATACTAAAAAATAGGGAAATCAAGGGCTAAGGGTGCCAATAAAACTAACGGGATCTTGAATGTGTCTACTAAAATAGCCAAATAGGTTTAAGTTTAGCCAACTACTAAATTTTAGCAGTACTTGGTTCCAAAACGTTTTGGTAATTATGGTGAAAATTTCTAAGTTACTACTAAAATCTACTAAAGAACTTGTGAGCAAGTGGTTTTTCTTTCTACTACAAGGGTTATAAAAGTGACAGTGACGAAAGTAAGTGTAGTGGCCAAGTTTGACAGTGACTGACCCACTGTCAGGGTCAGAGAGCCAAGGGTTACTTGAATACCAGGTTGGTTGGTACAGAGTCTGTCGCCGACCGAGAGACGTCGTCCAGTACTGACTCACACTGACCCAAAATTCTGGCGTCTCTTCAGTGTACTTTTTAATTACAAAAGTAATTTGCAAATATTTTTCTACTACAAAAATTTTTGGTCGTGGTCCAATGACTTCTCTCACTTGTTTTCTTAATGAAGCACAACTAGGCACTGGTCATGCACTGAATAAAATATCCACCGACTTAACATGTAACCAAAAAAAAAATAACGTTTTAGAAATAACTAAATAACTGGAAATAACCAATAACTGGAAATAACCAAGTGCAGCTTGCTCAGCAGTTTCAACTCAAGGTATAATAATAAGAATAATAATAATAGAAGGTAAGAACAAGAATAGGGGTACGTCCAGGTAGTACGTAATCAAGCAAACTCCCCCTAAAGTACTTCCCCTGTTAAATCCCGTCCTAGTTGACCCAGGTCAACTGACATTGACCCAATGATTACATAATATTTGAACGTACCCAAAGGGCCTTAAATTATCCTCCCAACTCGGACAGTTACATCGACTGAAACGACAACAGCAGCTTTGACCTCTGCCCTCTAAAACGCCACTTTCTCATTTGAGTAGTAGGTATTATGTCATTTAAAGAAGGAAGGAATGCTACTTTTTTTTTTTTAGAAAACGTTTTAAAACACGTTCCCATCTCTCCTCTGCCTGGAGCGGGTCATTTTTAAAAAAAACTAAAAGCTTAGGGAAAGTACTTCATTTTTAAAATGACATTATTTTTCCCTTTTGCAAACAACGAACGAGTTGGAAGGTCATTTTTCAAAAGCCTTAAAACTCCAAAGCGTAGTAATTTTTTAAGCTTAATTTAACTAGCTTCCTCAAGCGAGTTTTTGTACTTTTGAAGCCACGTCTACCAAAATCACATCAAAATCTAGGCGAAATTGCGCATGACAACGGAAAAATCCTACTGCGCACATACACAATCGTATGTACACCATGTTTTGACACAACTGTGCAGTGTGACACAAGACAGTGACACAGTTGGAAAACGTTTAAAAACATAGCTGCGCAGCAGTGCTCACAGGTTTCTGCGCACAGCGATTGGAGTGGACAGATGTGTGAACGAATAAAAGCCCGTTGCGATGGCAATTTCCTCTTTGACAGCAAATTATAAAAATCCTTGTGTCAATTTTCTACATTAGGCGACCAACTAGACACAAAAGTGTGACAAAGGGCTAAAGCAAAAATTTTGTGGCGACGTGACGAATTTTTCTACTTCATGCAAACAGGACCTAAAGTTGAGGTTTTTAGTCTCAACGAGTGTCAAATTGAAGTATGAAGGCAAACCAAGAATTTAAAAAAAAAAAACTAAATTTTAAAAAAAACTAAATTTGTTCTAAAAAATAGAAGTATGTACACGTAGAATTTTTTTTAGACATATTGGTTAAGCAAGAACGAAAAAAGAGGAGGCTTACAGCTTGATCTGTGGAACTCTTGCTGTAGGGAACCGGGATCAATCTCTCTTGCAACTCACCGCCAATGACCTTTCACACGAGAAAAAGGGCAAAGTGCGGTGTGAGACATGAGTGATATAGAGCTTTCTATTTAGTTTTCATTATCACAACTTTAACACACAGGGGCATCTAGAAGGGGAGAGAGGAAAGGTCAAAAAGGTCAAAAGGCAAAATTGGTAACTTTGGTTAAAGGTCACGTCCCAGCTCTCAAATGGCTTCCACAAAAAAGTGGTTAGTAAAAGAACTAAGTTCCTCTGGACATCCTCTTTCTCAAGGTACTTTCTCAAGGTACTTTCTCAAGGTACTTTCTCAAGGTACTTTCTCAAGGTACTTTCTCAAGGTACTTTCTCAGGTAAACTAGCTCTGGGTCAACAATTCTTGAGGTCAAAGGCCATCATGCTTTGTACTCAATTCTCCCTTGCTGTTTCACATTCTCTGTCAGCTCGTACAAGCCTAAAGCCCTAAGTTATTAAGCCCAAAGCCTAACCGGGCATACTTTAGGCTGTTGGTTACATTCTCTGAAAAATGGAGGAATTTTTTTTAAAAACTGGCGCTTAAATTCGAATGGTGGTTATTGAATAAAGGAAATTATAAATCAACCAGCGCCATTTTGTTTTAAACAATAACAAGAAGGATAATTGAAATTTATTGTACGAAAAGTACTTAGGTTTGTTGTTGTTTAGTTAATAGTGTGGTGATATTTTGGTCTAGCCTAGGAAGAGAGTATATTAATTGATTGAGATAATATTTGGGGTATAAAGGTCAAAGGTTACTTAAGGTCAATTTTTTGGAGTACTTGTGGCGGAAGTGAGATTAAGAGAGATAGGAAAGAGAAGTAGAAGTGAATTTCTATAAAAACAGAAAGAATAGAGGAGAACAAGAGAAATTTAGTTTAAAGTAGGGGAGACACCGTGACCGTGACGCCGTGGACGGGAGAGAGCTACACCGTGGCATCCTGGTCATCCGTCAACCTGGACTGGCGTCAGCTTTCGGATTAATGAGCCAAAAAAAAAACACTTGAAGCGAAAAAAAAGCGCAACTCGAGTGCAAAATCCACCCAAGGCAAAACAAAACTAAAATTCAAACTTTCAGGCGCCATAATTCTGCAATAATACATTTTCGAAATTTTCTGTTGTACTTTTTCCCGCTCGAGTCTCCGTGTCATGTCTTCTCAGAGACTGCGCAGACGTGGAATCGTCATGGCGACCGCAAAAAGCTAACTGAACGACTGCGCAGGCGCAGTGTCGTCAAAAGCTGTAGCCAATTCCTTTGGCAGTTCTTCGTGCTTTCGGAACTGCGTCAGTGTCAATTTTTAGAGCAAATCAGGTGGCAAGCAAAATAAGGTGCAAAATCAGGTGTTATGGTGCCAAATGAAGGTAATAGGATGGTCCATTCCACTGGATGGATGTCCAGCAAAAGCCTCTAAAAAACTTTTCATAGGAAGAGGTCACGGGGTCATTTTTGAATGTTACTAAAAAGGTTAAGGTGGTTTATATCATAAGTTAAATGCCATGAATGCTTGTGGTGGTTTGCTTTGGTGAGCATGCAATAAAGGTGTTTTAAAACTGGTAGAATTTGCATCAAGATTTTGAGAAGAAAGAGCACCTTGTTCGAGTTTATTGCGGAGGACTCTTGTGTGTAGTGTGAAGGGTTAGGGATGGGAGAGGTCAAAGGTGAGTCCTTAGATTCCAAGTAATAGGAGAACTGGATAGGGGGTGTTGGTAAGGAAGACAAAGAATTTGAGGGTGGGTGGTAGCCTGGGTAGTTGACGATCCTCCCGGACAGGAGTCTTGATTGTTGATCGTCTTGTAAAGGTCAAAGGTTAGATACTCGTCTCGTGGACGACTTCCGGTAGTTCTGGCAGTAAGGTTTTGTTGAGAGTTCGATGGGGACTGAGGGTCGTCTTTTGATTTGTTGGTTCATTTGACCATCGAACGCCCTTTCGCTCATCCCCTCCCCCTGGGGTGGCAGTGTTGTTGCGTATTGGGGCTGGGTTACTTGTTTTGAGTCCCTCTGACAGGGGTGAAGGGGTCTTGGTGGGGTCTTCATCAATGTATGAAATGTCACTCATGGGGCGAGGGCCTGGATGACTTCTGGAACTTCGTAGACTGTGAAGACTGTGCAGACTGTGGACTGATCTCTTTTCTTCCAAATCTTCTAGTGTGGACTTGAAGGCCCTTATCACTCTCAACTGTAAAAGAATAAGGGACATTGGGAGCAGAGAGGCAATGATAGGAAAAAAGAGGCTTCAATTTCAAATTTTTGGCCCTACAAAAATTAAATCCCACCCGCAAAAAAATAACAAAAAACACAACAACAACAGACGATCAAAAAAATCATACAAAAAAAAATTAAGATTTTTAAAAAAAAATCCACACAAATGGACTCATCGTGACAACGGAATACTCCAGCTCAGCTTCAAACCAAAATCTATCAAATCTTTAAATTTGGCTTTTCAAGATTCTACTCGTACGAAGCAAAAAAAAAGGCAAATTTTAAATTTAAAGAGCCTAACTTAAATTTAATTTTTTAAGCCAGTGTTTGTCTTAGAAAAATGGAACTGAAGTTATTAATCATTGGAGTGACAAGGCTTGTTAGTCTGGTTAATAAACTATTTTCAAAAGCCAAAAAAAAACAAACTACAAAAGCAAACCGTAAATGAAAGGTAAGTTTGAGAAGGGTCAAATGAAGCATAAGGTCAACGAAATGCAAGAAGCAATAAGCTGAAGAGATTTTGAAATCAGCTGAGCCCATTTATGAGTTTTAAATTAAAGCAGGAAACAAATTGGAGTCAACTCCGGATTTCGGTTATAAAAAACAAACTACAAAAGCAAACCGTAAATGAAAGGTTAAGTTTGAGAAGGGTCAAATGAAGCATAAGGTCAACGAAACGCCAGAAGCAATAAGCTGAAGAGATTTTGAAATCAGCTGAGCCCATTTATGAGTTTTAAATTAAAGCAGGAAACAAATTGGAGTCAACTCCGGATTTCGGTTAGTTTACAAATGCAGAGATGAGGTGGGTTCAGTCTCCACTAAGATTTCGATGATTGGAGGTCATTTTGAAAAAAAATAGGAAGGGAATTTGAAATTGAGGGAGGGAGGAAGATGACACGACTCATGCAGTCTGAAGAGTTGACCTTTGGTTTTGGGGTGGGTCAAGTTGTGTAGATGGTGACCTGGTTGGCCTGGGTGGTAGTGTGTGACGAATTGAGGGTCAAGACAGGACAAAGAAGGCACAAGATTCAAACGGAAGAATTTGAGTTTCAGTGCTCAGTTTCATGTTATTTGAAAGTATGACACGGGCGGTCAGATGCCGCAACAGACCGAACAGAGCGTCGGGGTCAAGGACTGCAGTCCCAATTCAAAATAAAGGGTTCCCCGTGGCCAAGGAATCCAAGCAGTAGCACACATGACCTTAAGGGTCGAACCAGTGCTCATGAAGCCAAGCAACAATACAAAACAATACCTTCACTGCGTAGTAATCACACACGGGGCTAAGGCGTGCGTAAGAAAAAGAAGAAGCATGCGCACAAATCGTCGTTACGTTAGTGTCAGTGACAAATGTAGATTTAACGATGAATAAAGAAAGCGATTTACAATTTTGAACGTGGGACGTTTCTCACTCGGGATTGGTGTAGGACACGCACAAAATAAAAATAAAATGGCAAAATTCACTGCCAGCGCCAAATTTTTATGTCCTTCGCTTATCCAAAACGTTTGACTTTACGAAACTTCGACTCTTACAGCACTAACATTTTCTCCCTCACGCTCAGGATGTCAAAATTGCCAGTAGGTGCATGAGTACGGAGTCTAAAATTTAAAACAGTTCAACAGCAACTTCATATTTGAGCGCACCGGGCAACAGTTTCGCATAAAATGGTGGGTTTGCCGATTTTCTATGTCCAGCGAGTGAGAAGCGTACAAATCGTCGTTACGTTAGTGTCAGTGAAAAATGTAGATTAACGATGAATAAAGAAAGCGATTTACAATTTTGAACGTGGGACGTTTCTCACTCCGGATTGGTGTAGGACACGCACAAAATAAAAATAAAATGGCAAAATTCACTGCCAGCGCCAGCGCTAGCGCCAAATTTTTATGTCCTTCGCTTATCCAAAACGTTTGACTTTACGAAACTTCGACTCTTACACCACTAACATTTTCTCCCTCACGCTCAGGATGTCAAAATTGCCAGAAGGTGCATGAGTACGGAGTCTAAAATTCAAAACAGTTCAACAGCAACTTCATATTTGAGCGCACCGGGCAACAGTTTCGCATAAAATGGTGGGTTTGCCGATTTTCTATGTCCAGCGAGTGAGAAGCGTTACTTAATTCCAAACGAAAATTCGCTCCAAGTTGGTAGCGATTACTTTAAAAAGCTGGGTAATAGCGGGTAAAATGGTTTGCCATGTTTTTTGGATTCAGCATTGTTGTAAACCAGGCAGGCACAGAGAGACTGATGAGAGAGAAAGAGTAAAACAGACAGAGAAAGAGAGAGAGAGAAAGATTCGTGAGAAGACCAAGTGTGAGTCTAACATCCAGAAATTTGGGATAGAGGTTAAAGTTGAAATTTGAAAGAAAGAGAAAATGAGAAGAAAGTAGTTTCTAAAAGGAAACTTTAGTGTAACACATATGCTATTAGATCTAGACTAAAAGGGATAAAGGAATAAACGATCTACAAGACTAAAAGAGACTAAAACACTACAAGACTAAAAGAGACTAAAACACTAAAAGACTAGAAGAGACTAAAACACTACAAGACTAAAAGAGACTAAAACACTAAAAGACTAGAAGAGACTAAAACACTAAAAGACTAAAAACGACTAAATTGAAATAGACACAGAGGAAAGAAGAAAGGGGTATTTTGGATAATTAGCACAAGGACTCGCTGACCCTTTGAGCGAGCTGTTTGATAGAAAGAGAAAGAGAACAATGTCCCACCACTGCACTTTGGCATACTTCCAATTTGACCCCAAAAGGGTAATCAAAGTGACCCCAAAGGAAGAGCCCAGAGCAGTTGGTGGACCACTTTTAGGATTGATTTGACCTTTGGGCTCCAGCACTTTGTGACGAACGAGGAGACGAAGGAGAATATAGTGGGAATTGAGGTCAGAGGTGAAGGAACAATGAGGGGGTTAAGGAATAGAGTTCGCAAGGGGTAACAGCTAGTTTATAAAGGAACAGACGCCCCCAATAAAGCTCATGAAAACCTCATGTCAACTAACCAACACTATCAAAAATTAGACAGACCTTAAATGGACAATTGGCACAGAATGAAGAAGGACCACAAGGTCAAGAGGTCGTGTTGACCCTTAACACTTCTGGTACCCCCTTCACAAAAAAAAAGACTCTTCGCCCAAGTCAGACTTTGTATAGCAGAAATAGGAAAAAGTTGGCGTAAAACGTTTCTGTTTTGGAGCAAGTGATCAACAGTTAAAGTCGGAAAGATACAGGAAACATAATAGAGACAATAGTTGCACTGTGGAAAGGACGTTAAATTTAACTACAAGAATTAAGAAATTTGTTAAAATTCAAGATGACTCAAAAGAGAAAGGCAGAGAAACGTTGTTTGAAAGCTGCAGTTCGATCCCGTTGTCTCTTGAATTCATTTGTTTTTTGTTTTTTTTTACTCATTTATCCTTTTTTCCTGCTACGTCTCGACATCTCAATGAAATCAAAAAATACGTTTTAGTAAATTGAAATTCACACGTTCTAAAATCAATGATTCAACAACCAAATTCCAGTCAACAATCCGCAAGCTCAAAAAAAATTCACAAGCCAAGGTCAGTGATTTGGCTGTGATTTATTGTGATTAATTACTTAAAACACTTTTGGACTGTGATTAAAAAACTACTATGATTTTTTATCCCGTTTGTTTTAAAAAATCCCGTTAGTATTAAAACAGATTAATCACAATAAATCACACTTGATCAAATAGGCGTAGTTGTAAAGCAATTACAGGCGAATTAGTAAAAAAAAAATGTCGCCCAAATCCATTAGAAGTAATTGGAATTTTGGCATTTGGTTAGGTAACAAGCAAATTTTTAGCAAAGTTGACACATTTAAGCTACGTTTTGAGGTGTGAAAAAAGTTCCAAATTTCAGAATTTTAAAATAAAAGTAGGAGGGGCATCAAAAGAAGGAGCGTGTTAAATTGCAGGAAGGAAGGAATAACATCAAAGAATTTATTGAAGGAATCGCGAATCAAAAAGAAAAACTTTTTTTTTGAAAAAAAAAATGGAATTAAGCTGAGGACGCTGAAATTGTGCTTAAGATCAGAGGAACGAAAGCAAGAGAATGAGAATCGACGCTGGAAGCTTAACCATCTATAATGAAGCATTTATGAGGAAATGACGATGCTGGACAATGGAATTGTTGAATCATTAAACCTTGAGAGTGTCATCCGAGACTTATTTCTTATTGGTATTTACCTTTAATTTTTTTTTTAAATCTTCTTGATAAAAGACGTTATAATTTACGCGCACGTTAAACGTCTGCGTGCCTTCTACCTTGTTAGGGCTCTTAACAACGTTAATCATAATTAATTTTTTTTAAAAAAATGAAAATAATCCTTTTAGGATTATTAGCTAGCTCTAATCTCTACCTGAGTCTGTAAACGCGTCAATCCACGAATCCAAAGGATTTGACCAGTACTTCGGCGCTTCTCAGCATCAGCTTCATAACCATCTTCGCCCAGAGGCACACCAGTTGTGTATTCTTCAGGATGACCACGTCCCCAACTATATTCAAAATAAACTCCGAGCTTAATTATGCTGAACTTAATTTCCTTAACTTTTTTAAATAACTTATTTTAATTAAAACTTACGAGAATATTTTGGGAACTTTACGAGTGGGGAAGGTAGTGATAACTTGTGCCCAAATAAGAGCACCTACACCAAATACTAAGCACCAGAGCCACTGTTCCAGATGCAGTGCAGAAGTAGAAAAGGCAAGACCGCCATACTGAACAATTAAAATCTGAAAAGAAAAACACACAGATTAAAGGCTGACCCTGACCTGTAAAAAGCGTGCCACTTGGATTTACTTGAGAGATGAGTGTTGCGACCCAGATGACGTAGTAGATTGGATTACTAAAGATTCCTCGAAAAACGTTTCTCTGACCATGGATTTTACGAGCATTTATTTCATTGAAAAGTGTCATCATTACGAAGGAGTTGAAAATAATTGTCAAGTGAGCTGAAGGTTCTTGGATACTTGAACCATCATCGATATCAAACATACGGTGCCCTGTAGAAAATGAAAATAAACAAAGGTCAATACGACGTCAATTAATCCAAGGGAGTCCAATAATGGCTCTTTCAATTACCGATGAATAGAAGCGTGAAAATAACAACGAGTTGATAAATTGCTTGGCCAATTATATTTTTACACATTGTACGAGAAATGAGAGGTTTCGTTCGTCCGTATGGTTTTCGTAGGAGAAGGTCAGCAGTGGGCAACTCTGTAGCTAAGGCAAGTGAAGCCAGGGTGTCCATAATCAGATTCACCCACAACATTTGTACAGCCTAAATTAATTAACTCAATTAAAAACTCAATTAATTAAATCGCCTAATTAAGTATAAGTTGTATTCTTTACTAACCTTGAGCGGACTGCTGTCTACTGCGCAAGCACCAACGAAGGCCACAACCACAGCAACTACGTTTACCGTAAGTTGGAATTGGAGGAACTTTGCAATGCTGTCATACACATTTCGCCCCCATAATACAGCTTTAACAATGCTCGTGAAATTGTCGTCAGTTAAAATGATATCCGACGCCTCCTTCGCAACATCCGTACCAGCAATCCCCTGCAATACATGAAACAAAGTTAAGAATAACCTCGTCTGTCATGTTACGAAAAACAACCGTATAACCAGGAACAACATTCCGAATAACCAGCTTATAACCATGTTACACGAGCTTCTAAACTCGTGTCTTTCATGCTAGAGTTGGCCAATTCACAGGTTATGTAACAGCCGTATAACCATAGTTACGAATAACCATAGTAAGTTACGAATAACCAACTCAAATGTTATGATGACTTACCATAGCAAATCCAACGTCTGCCTTCTTGAGAGCAGGACCATCATTCGTCCCATCGCCTGTCACAGCCACAACTTCACGATTCTCACTAATCTGTAATTGCAATTAAGAAGAATCACAATTAGTCGCGAAAGCTTTTTTTTTTTCAAGAAATTGTTCAAACTCCAATTTCTGGCTCTTTTTAGCTGGAGCCAGGGCTTATTTTAACAAGAAATGTGAAAATTTCAATAAAAGGTTGAGCTTCGTGACTAAAGAGTTGAAGTTTACCTTAGAATCGATGATTCCCTTGACGAGTGTGTATTTGTCAGTAGGGGAAGATCGAGCCAAGACACGTAGTTTTGGCCATATTTTGTCAATAAGTGTTTGTTGAATATCACCATTACTGTCACGAATCTTTTGATTGAACTCCTTTCCTTCAAGGACGAGGAAATCATCACCGGGACGAATGATTCCACACTTTTGGGCAATTGATCGAGCAGTATTAATGTTGTCACCCGTGACCATTCTCACGGTGATACCAGCACGTTGACACTTCTTAATTGCTTCAGGTACCTGAAATGCGAAAACACCCATTAGGCATCCCATTACAGAAAAACGCGTTCAGAATATGTTAAAATTCATCCATGGTTCTTACCTCTGGTCGGACAGGGTCTTCTATTCCAACAAGACAAAGGCAAGTCAAGTTACTCACAATGCCATCTTCATTGTCCCAATTCGGCTCACCGTCAACATGAACCTAAAACAGGTGTTCGTGAGTCAATAAACAGTTCTTTACAAGAGGTCAAATGGTCACTAACCTCATTCTCTCCAGCTTGCCCAAGAACAAAGTCTTTATAGGCAACAGAAATGGTTCTTAACCCATTGCATGCCATTGGCTCAATCACATCCGTTACGAGCTGATCTTGCATCTCCTTTGTAAAATTCTGAACATTACCATTGGGTCCAAGCATGTAAGCACACCTTTTGAGAACACAAAGATTAGTGAACATAATTCATGATCATTGGAGGTCAGTGTAGGACTTACTTCTTCATTATGATTTCTGATGCTCCTTTTGTGAAGAGTCGATATCCTCCGCCTGGTCTCGGAATGACTGTGCTCATGGATTTACGGACAGAATTAAAGGTATACACGCGAGTAAAAGTTTCTTCAGGAATATGCTCACGAATTTCCATAACATCCCTCCCAAGGTCACGAACAAAGCCAAGTAGGGCGCACTCAGTTTTATTACCAACTTGTTTAGGTAAATCACCAGGATTATCAGGAGGCTGCAAAACATACGACAACAAATTTAGCCATCGAATGTTAGCCATTTAGTCATGCTACCCCTAGTCGTATTTCTATATTGGAACCAGTTTAGTCTCAGATTTTAGCCATCTGTTTGGCATGTTGCTTATAAGTCATGTTATAAACCCATTACTCTTACCAAGACTCTTGAGGTATAGGCTGAGTTGATTGACATTGCCTGAACGAGTAGTTCGCCCATATGTGCTGGAAGATCGCTGAATTTGGGAGTTTGCATGTACATTTTTCCAATCATAAAAGACTGAACAACAGTCATTCGATTTGTGGTCAATGTTCCTGTTTTGTCGGAACAAATTGCAGTTGCATTCCCCATTGTTTCACAAGCATCCAAATGTCGCACCAAATTGTTGTCTTTCATCATTTTCTGTGTACAAAGAAAAGAAATTTCAAGGCTAAACGGGTTAGGTCGACTGTAATTAAGCTTAAAGTGAACTTTACCTTGACGGAGTATGCTAAAGAAAGGGTAACAGCTAGCGGAAGGCCTTCTGGAACAGCGACGACGAGAACCGTTATACCGGTAATGATGAACGTAACGAATCGTTGTGCATGCCTCACATGCCACTTTTCACCGTCAATTGCATATGTTTGAATACTGAACTTGATGAACATTATTACCACAGTGAGAACGGCAATTAGCGTACCTAGAACATAGGTCAAAAGTCAGCCGCCGTCATTGCATGAGGAGTGTATTGTAAAGGTCACATTTCCTTACCGCCATAGCCAATTTGAATAGCAAGTTTCGTAAGTTTGGCCTGTAGAACTGACTTCTCATGCTTCTCTGATGGTTCTTTTTCCTTGTCGCTCTCTTTTTCTTTTTCAGATTCTTCAGGAATTGGAACCATTCCGCGGTTAGCAGAAGTATTGACATGGCTGTTTGTAATATGAATTGGAGGTTGTGAAGATTCTTTGGGTGTTGGCTCTCTCTTCTTTGCTTTCCGCTCCTCTGCTTTGATTTCTTCTGCTTCCTCTACTGCAGCTCCCAACAATGCGAAGATGATTCCAGACTGAGAATTTATTCCCACGGCAGTCACAACCATCTTCCCACTTCCTTCCATCACATGAGTACCTAACAAAAAATATTACAAANGTCACAACCATCTTCCCACTTCCTTCCATCACATGAGTACCTAACAAAAAATATTACAAAATATTAATTCAATTAATATACGAATAAAGTTGGGATAAAATGAGTTAAAGGATCCACCAGGGTCATGAGGACGAGGAGCATCATAATTTTACATATCATGTTAAAGCAGAAAAATGTTTCGTGTTTTCTCCAAAATCCCAGGGCATTTGGGTCCCATGTGCAATTTAGGAGAATTTAATTCTCCTATTTCAAAAATATGAGAATTCATTCTGTTTAAACAAAAGGTTTCGAAAAGTTAGCCAAATTAAACATTTAGCGCGAAGGAATTTTCATAAAGAAACCGTTGAGTTTTAGCGCCAAAAACTAGGAACTCGTATTTCGGCATAAAATTTAAACAAGAATCTGAATTTCAGCATAAAATAAAAGCAGGAAACTGAATTTCAGCGTTAAAAAAAAACTGGAAATTTGTAAAGGTTGTCTGTCATTTTCACCTGACAAAATCATAGGATCTCCTTGGTCTGATTTTTTGACATGATCCGATTCACCGGTAAGTGAAGACTCATCAATTTTCAAGTCGTTGCTCTGAATTAGTATACCATCCGCTGGAAGTAAGTCTCCATATTTGATCTGTTGGAAGTTAATATTCAAATTAAGTCATTGGGACAGGTTGCACTAGGGTAATTGGATTATTTAATCAATTAAAATGAACCTACTTGGCAAATATCACCCGTAACAATTTCAGTAACCGGAATTTGGTGAACCTCTCCGCCGCGAATGACTGAGAAATTATGTTCACCTTCAATTCTTGACTGTAAGCCACGGAACTGCCTTTCCTTTGTATAATCGTTGAATGCAGTGACCAGCACTACTACGGAAACTGACAACAGAATGGCCACACTATCAATCCAACCATGTGACTCATCTTCTGCCTTGTCTGCCTCGTCAACACTTGCATAGTGTGTCACAAGCCAGAGAATCAAAGACACAATGGCAGCAACTTGCAGAATAATTAACGTCACATCTTGAACTGCTTCCCACATTAATTGGAGAAATGTTTTAGGGGGTTTTGGTGGAATCACGTTGGTCTCCAAACACTTGGCGCCTTCTCGCTAACACAGCAGGGTCATCTGGAACACCTATCACCAACAATAATCATAATCAGCGGCGTCAAAATTATCCACCCTGTGACCTATCAGCCGAGTCATTGTTGTAACAATAATTTGTACATGAGCATTGCACATTGTCCAACTTTTACCACAAACATTCGGCCCCGGTGACCTGGCCCAAGTCTGCCCCGAAAGGTCAAGCGTTACCCCCATACGTTAAAGATCACTTACCATCCACTGGTGAGACATCTAGTAATTCACATATCCTCTGAACACCGCCTACTTCTGCCACTTTATCATGAGCCTCATCTCCTCGGAGCTCCATAAGCTCCCGCAGCTCCTTTATCGTTATATTTATGTTGTCCGTCATTTTTATGGTTTTTTTTTAACTAAATTAGACTAAAAATTCCCTCCAGGTAATAGATCGCCCACTGAAAAAAAAAGTAAAAACAAAAATCAATTAGAACCACAATTCGAAATTATTGAGAAGCCATATAAAGTTCTACAAGGTCGGATTTCAACATTTACATTAAATTTTTCTATTTCTTCTCTGGAGTTTTTTTTCAATACCTCTAGTTCAGAAAATTTTCCTTTATTTTTCCTCAGTTTTCTCCTAATTTTATTTTTTCCAGTTTTCCCCTCAGAGCAATTTTTTCATTTCTCTTTTTAAAATTAAGCCCCACGCGTTCTAGTCTCCTCTTCTTTATCTTCAGCCCAAAAATTCCGAAGGTGAAAGAAAAATAAACAAAGTGGTTCCTTCAGTTTTTACGCTCAAGTTGTAACAGCGACCGACGGGCTCAAGAATCTAACGTTCCAGCGTTACAAAATCCACGACTACTGCAGCGTAGTCCGGATAATAATTTGAATACAAAGTTTTTTTATAAATAATTTAAAAATGGTCTAGCCTCATTGAAGAGGTTTCCGTTGTGTCTATTATGCTATGATTCAGCATGACGGGATCAATTTCTAGTTTCCCCTGTTCTCAATGTTATAGAAAAACGCTCGAAGCTAGGAGCCTGGATTCTCGAATTCTAAAATTAGGATGAGATATTTTTGGGATTCTGTATCTACAGACAATATAACCACAATAGAAGAACTCTGTTGGGAAAAATTGCTTCTCCCACAAACACTTGAGAGACTTGACACTGTGGGCTGTAGAGATACGGGACGGCCAGACATAAGCTAATGTTCAACTTAATTGATACCACAGTTAAATGCTAATGACTAAATGAGCAGTAGTTAAAACATTAGTATTAAAACACAAACAATGACTCACATGAGATAAGAATGAGAATTGTCTTATTGTTTTAGAAAGAGCTTGAGTCAACGGATTTTTGATTAACTTGGTTACAAACAAAATCAAAATTACGGGCGGAAGTACGAGCAGTTTCGCCAAAAAGCGTAACTTTAACGGCTGGGTTAAACAGTGGTGGCAGCAATGGGTGTAACGGCTGAGCTTTGTCACTAGGGATTTTAGGGGAAATTGGAGCACGGAGACAGAGAGCACTGCGGAAGTCGAGGAACAAAAGCTTCACATTTTCTGTTCTTTAGGAAGAAAGTAGTTGGGGATGTCACGGAGGAGTTTTGGGGGTGTCACAGGGGGTGTGATAGTACTGTGAATAGAAGAGGCCCGATATTACTTGTTGTTTTTTTAGCCAGTAGCCCTTGCCCCACACGAACGAGACCGTTCCGAGGGACTTAAGGGCCTTGTCATGGCCAGAAGAGGATGAGCTCGACTGGGCCTCGTCTGAATGTCTGGGTTGGGAGAAAGGCCATTTGTAAAGAAGGAATAGTTATGAAGTTCTGCTCTTGCAGTAGTGTTGGAGCCTCTTTTTTTTTTACACTGAAGAAAGTAGAACCATATTCTCTCCTTGACATCGTGCCAATTTCTTTCTCCCACTACAGTAACATCGATCCAAAGTTCGGCGCATGAGAGTCAAACCCCAAAAAAAACTTCCTAAAGGGCACGGAGCCACGTCGTCCTCCGAATCAGCGCCAACCCACCACCAACTGCAACTTCCTTTCCCTTATATAATACTATCTACACAATTTATACCTCTCCAACAAGTCCAATTAACCCTGTCCTTAAATTACACACAATAAAATTACGACCCTTGACCTCACGATATGTTCCCTAGTTCGTCAATTCCATTCCAGGGACTCATGGTTTGGTTACCTCAATTCTAAACTTACAAGGCATAATATGTGCCGTCCAGATGGTTTTTAACGGGAGAGTATAGACGAGAAGGGTCATAAGGACAAGTTTTAGCAGGGGACTCACGAGCACGATCATATGATGGACAAGTTTTAGCAGAGGACTGACGAGCAGGGTCACATGGACAAGTTTTAGCAGAGGACTGACGAGCAGGGTCACATGGACAAGTTTTAGCAGGAGACTGACGAGAAAGGTCACATGGACAAGGTTTAGCAGGGGCCTGACCGAGCAGGGTCAGCCGACCATCAGGTTTCACCTGACATAACTCTAGTGGACATCTCTAGTCGAGCTCTAGTTATGAGATACAGGCTAGGTAATATAGGAAAGCCTCTGCTCTTAGCCACAGAGTCGGAACAGATATTCCAGCAGGAGAATGAGGTCATCCGGGTTGGTTTAAGTTGGAAAAAGGTCATACGAGCAGATTTTAGGAAAAGATTTGCGGAGGATTAGGCTACAGGCGACATTTATTCTGACCTCTCCTGACCAAATCTTGAATCATGTTTATGCGAATGTTGTGTCATCGGAAAGGCCGTTGAAGTGAGAGTACCTTGATCCGTGTCGATTTTCCCCTAAGTTTTTAGTTCTGGGTGTTTTGTGGATTCTTTTGAGTAAGTGTTTGAAAGAGGCCCAAGAGGTTTCGTTTTTTGGAGAAAGTAGTCCAAGGGTTTTGAGTGGAATCACCTACTTTCCTCGCCTTTCCTTCCCCTATCCTCCACCTTATTCCTGTCTTCCGTCTACAACTTACATCCATCCAGGACTGAGGACTCCCAACTTATCCAGAACTTTTACAGCGACCTTCCTTCTCCCCACAATGGAGGCAGAAAAGCGGGAGAAGGGATTCGAATGGAATTTTTGCAGATTTTTTTTTCCTTCCATCTCCTTCCCATGCCTACTGGTTCTTTGATGGGTCTTTACTACTTTACTACTGTACTACGGAAGGACAGACTACGGGAGAATGAGAGGGAAAGTCAGAAGTCGGGCCCACTTTTCTCAACAACTAGCTCCAGAACCATTTCCAGAAGAACTCTGGACAAAATGGATCAATACAAGACATACAGGCAGCTAACATCACTCTAAAACTCCAATACCCTATCCACCCGCAAATCCACAACTACTCAACCTATAATGGCCTTACTCCAACCTCATCTAGCTCTCTACATCGGCTCAACTAGAACGATTCCAGCCTTATCCTTC
>JABASL010000276.1:0-20903 GCA_019775825.1 Neanura muscorum | reverse complement strand
TGGGTCTGCAGTGGTTTGTTAGCAAATAATAAAATGCCAAGGACACGTTACAAAAATAGAATATGCTTTTACCCCGTCTTGCCAAAAATATTTGATAAAAAATATAATTTTTTATGAATTAATAATTCCCAAACTTTAGAAATAGGGTTTGTTGGAATGGAATTTTTGGACAAGCGGTTTTAGCTGCAAGGGGAGTATGATAATATATGTGCTACCCTGTACAATCGTTTTTTAAAAAATTGATCCCCGAATTTAAGGCTCCATAAGTAAGAATACATTTAGTACAACGGGAATTGGTCTAATAATCCAATCCGGTCGGTATGCAAGGACGGACAACTCCTTGTGTGACCAAGGAATTGACAAGGTGGGACCAAGTGGTCGCGACTGGTGTACGTCAATTCGCATTCTGGTTTCTGACTCACAAGTCGATTAGTTGACTTGTGTGAAATTAAACCTGAATAGCGCAAAACGGATTTCCATGGTGTGTAAGGGAATTCTTGTGGATGCATTTGTCACCTCATATTTCTCTTCTTTCGGCCATCAGCTTGCTTCAGCAAGTAGAAAGTCAAGTGAAGTCTATCCCAAAAGTACGGGCTTTTCCCTTTCTATGCAGGCGCCAGGCTTTAGGAAGGTGTAGAAAACGTACATAAAAAAAAACAAGATCATCAGCTGCCTCTCATTCTCAACTAATCTCCATCCATACTTACTTTTACCCTTTTTAATCCCAAAACTTGCCAAAAACGGTCAAGTGTTTATTATATACCTAATCAACCACTCATCATCATATTTACATCATTCTTGATTAAAGGTAAACTCACTAAACAACTTCTCATTCCTTAAAGTACATTTTACTTTTTAAATATTTCCGAGTATAACTCCTGAACCTACCAAACCCAGGTATGTTACCACGATTTCTGTGAAAAGTTCACGATTCCCACATCCCACCTTCTTGTGAACAAGCAGTGACCCCCGTTAGTTTTTCAGTTTTAAGGTAACGGTCAGCTAATGGCTTCAACTCCATGCCTGATTTATATGCGTCACACGTGACAGATTCTATTCCGTATTCTGAGAAAACCTACGGTTTACTGGATTTTATTTATTTGGAGTTCGATATCTTAGTAAATTGTTCTATTTACTTCTTATTTTCTAGTTTGAAATTTCACAACTGCCAAGTTATAAGTCTTAACAAAGGAAGAAACTCTGTGTCCTACGGGACGTCAGACGCATAGTTTCGAAGGAAGTAATCAAGAACAACAAGTCTTCTTCTTCACGTCATGAACTCATAAATTGACATACAATGAAAGTGGATCGGACAAAATCGAAGCGGAGTAGCACAGAAGTGGTAAGTTAAATACTGTTTAAATTTGTGTTTACAGTCACGAAATATGGCAATTGTAGGACTACATTTGAGTACCACCACCACTGACCACCACATTAGAATGCCAGTTTTTATAACAATTTATGTGTAACTATTAATCTTAGTTTCTTAGGCATTGCCAAAAAGGTGGCCTTTTTCAAAAACTCATAAAACGATTACATTTTTATTGCAGCCTCCAGACTGCAAAGTCGTTATTGAACGGATCAAAGCCTGCGAGACAGCAGTGGAATTATTTGCTGTGCTATCAGCAATTGAAAACTGGACATACGGAAAATGTGAATTGTATCACTGGATAGATGTTTTGGATATCTTTGACTCATATTTGGAGCAGGCTGCCCAGCCGGTCAACGGCAGCAAATGGGCAATTGCATTGGACGCCGAAAACAACGAAATGGTGAGTTTGATTAATCAAAATTACGTTGAGGAACCTTTACTAGTTTCGAGTGTTAATTACCACATTTAATCTTACTCTGATTTCAATATAGTTACGATGCTGTGTGACTTATATCTTAAATTTCACCACTCTTCTTATTGAACATTCATTCTCTCGAAATCTTTACAACTCAATGGATCACTTGGTCAAATTACTGAACTCAGTGTGTATTCGAATGGTATTGGAAGTTCTTCAGTTACTCTTCATGTTTAGCAAACGTAGTAACTTCTTGGCTCGACTGCCAGAAGCCAATCGTGAGGACCTGCTCGAAAGACTGACATACATTGCTGATGTAAGGCTTCACCTTTTAATGGTTTATAATAAAAGTGACGTATTAAAAAAATTATCATGAATTGTACTTTTAGAGCTGGGGCGGAATGGACGCCGGCTATGGCCTAGCAGAATGCTGTACTGATCATCCGATGAGTGTAGGTTAATATTTGTACACAATTTACATTGTAGCCTTGTAGGGTAGCTAAAATTTGTTGGCTTATTTTCAGTTCTACCCTGCTTCTGCACGTGGGATTCATATGGAATTTCCATCACCGAATGCTGGGGATGCCCGTGGAAAAGCAGACTCGATTACCGTAATTCATCGGGATGATGTCACAGAATTAGGTAGCAATCCTGCCGTGGCAATGGATGCTTTAGTTGAGCAGTATGCCGTGCCAGAGGAAAAGCAGGTTTGAATGGAAATATTTTTCAGAAATTATGTACTGAAAGTTCCTAAATTTAATGCTGAAAATAAAATATTTTAATTTTCAGATCATGCTTTTCACACATTTGAGATTGGCATTCAATTTCCCTAATTTTTCAAGTCGGTGTCAATGCGTGCAAGCCCGTCTGCAAGCTATCTCAATCCTAGTTTACACAAATGCGCTTCACGACAATTTTCCACAACTTTTGTATGGTGGACTCATGGATGAAATTGTTGAGTTGCTTCGATTAGAAAGCTCATACCTAACTGAAATCAAGGCAGCTGGTCTTCGCGCCCTCACTTCTGTTATTCACTTGGACAGAGTCCAAAACTTTCCAAGGTAAAAAAGAGATCATTGTGTCTTTTGTTTAATATTTTTTTCATGCAGTAGTCTGCGATTGCTGCATATTTATTTGATGATGCACTTGGTTGAAGCCGAAACATAAACATCATAAGTCATAACCCACGCTGATTTTACTGTTGTTTTTTTCGTAGTATCATCGATGTAACGGGAATCGGTTCGTATCATGGGTTTTTGCCCATCATGGTCAGAAATTGTATCACCTCTATGATTACACCGCCAGGTTCCAATACAACAGTAAAACCCTGTCCAATTTCACTGGCGACAGCACTATTTAGCTTCATTTACCACTTGGCAAGCTACGAACTAGGCGGTGAAGCGCTTGTCAGTTGTGGTATGTTAGAGAGCCTTCTAAAGGTGGTTACATGGAAACCTCAAGATGAAGATCAGATCACGGTACTTAAGTCCAAGGCCATATTTTTCAATATTGGGCTCCGAACTGGGGAATCTTCTCTCGGACGCGGGCACATATTTATTTTCATTGAATTCCCTGATTTGTTTGGATGCAATATTTTCTTTTTTTTCTTAGTTTGTGACAAGGGCTGTTCGTGTAATTGATCTCATTACAAACATGGACATGCAAGGGTTTCATACACACAGTGGCTTAAACATTTTCATCAACAGACTTGAAGTAAGACGTTGCATTTGGGTCACATTGCGAACTATTTACATAAGATATTTGTACGATTTTAGATCGAAGTCGCTGACTGCCGGAAGGAGCAACCGTTTGAAATTATTCCAGAACCATCTACTTCTCTCGGGCGTCAAAATACGACCAATTCCATAGATCAAGACATTGCAGAGGAAGGGCAAGAAAATCCAAATAGAAATGCAGAAAACTCGACTGGAAATGCACCAGAGGTACCAATGGATACAGATTCAAATGCTCAAATGGTTCGCTAGTTCATAAACGTTTTTTACTATTTTTGTTTAAAATTTCTGTCAATATTAATTTGCTATTTGTACTAAATAGGAGGCAGATGGACCAAATAATGCTTCTACTCCTGTAATGGTTCCTGGAAATTCGGCTAATTTTGTCCCAAGTCAACACGTGTGTTTGCCACAGCGAGCAGCACTTCTAAAATCACTTCTAAACTTCTTAAAGAAAGTTATCCAAGATGCGTCCTTCTCAGACAGCATCCGCCATATCATGGAGACGTCGCTGCCTAATTCTCTTCGTCACATCCTCAGTAATGCTGAGTACTACGGTTCATCTCTCTTCTTGTTGGCTACTGACGTTGTGACCGTCTATGTCTTCCAAGAACCATCTTTACTCTCGGCTTTGCAAGACAGTGGACTCACTGATGTTGTCCAAGAAGCCATCCTCGTGAAAGAAGTAACTTGATAAAATTTAAATATTTAGCAATATTTAAATTTTGATGGAATAGTTTACTAATTCTTTACATTATTTTTAGGTTCCTGCTACGAGAGAAGTTATTGCATCAATTCCTAACATTTTCTCTGCTCTTTGTTTGAACAATCGAGGATTGAACGCATTTCTAAAATGCAAACCATTCCATAAGATTTGCAAACTGTTGATCTATCCTCAGTACTTGGCAGCGATGCGTCGACGCCGTTCTGCGGAACCAATGGGTGATACAGCAACTAACCTGGGAGGTGCAATGGATGAACTGATGCGACATCAACCTGGGCTTAGGGCAGAGGCTACTACGGCCGTGGTGGAGGTAAAATAATCAATGGGGAATATGACATTATGATGAGGTTGATCTTGTTAAAACGATTCCTCATCGACATTTACATTAAATATCTTAACTTTCTTTTGTAGTTGCTAGTCGATCTCCGCAATTTGAGTGTGGATACACGCTACGTATGGTGGAAAGATCATCCACCAAAGTTAGAAGGCAGCTTAACAACTACTCGTGCCGGGACATCAGAAGTTGGAAGTAGTGAAGAAGATGACGATGACGATGAGCCGTCTATTTCATCACAGCCGCAAGTCATTCCTGCACCATCGGCCACTCAACGAGAGGTGTTACCTCAGCCTAACCAGCCTGAGTTCGGCAACAAGCCACCTCCTCCCTTGACAGGCTATATATTCAATGTTGTAAGCATTCAAATCTTAAACATTTAAACGTTATCAAGCACTTCACGACGAAAACCTAACACTTACGCTAATTTCTTTCGTGATAGATGAAGTTCCTGGATGCTATATTGAGCAACAACAACACTGATGACCATTGCCGAGAGTTCGTTGCGAAACATGGAATAGCGGCCCTTATGCATGTTTTGACGATGCCTTACCTCCCACTGGATTTTCCAAATACTGCGTCTTGTCAAGCAGTCTCAGCTGTTTGCAAATCAATTCTGGTGAGATCTTGTTTGTTCTTGTGTGACGGTTGACTTACTCGCTGGAATTTTGAACGTTGTGTCATCGCATTTTTTTTTTCTTAATTTTTATAGAGCTTGGCTCGTGAGAAGGAAGTTCTTGTTAGTGGGATGGAATACATGCAGAAGGCATTGGTATTTGTGAACATGTTGGGAGATCCACTTCCACATCCTGGTAGCAGCGTTCTATTACGTGAACTCGCAAGTGCCACTGTCTTCGATGGTGGTGTTATAATTCTTGGTGATCCAAATGAAAGTCCTATTCTAGCTAGCATGACGGGTCTCCATTCCCTTGTCATGATGTTCATTCAAGTTTGCAGAACGGGACAGGTTGGTGCTCTTATTATTTTTTTATACAGACACGTATTATAAAATTTCTAAATATTTTTTAAACTTTTTAAACATCTTTTAGCCCGAAATTCGGAATATGTCAATGGAACAGTGGGGAACTGAAAAAGGACTCAAATTATTGAAACAGCTTTCTAAAGTTTATTTGAACTTAGTGTTTGAGAGCACTGTTCTCTTAGCCATTTGTAGCGGAGAATATAAGCCTGGTCCTGGGGAATTCGCTCGTCGTGAACTCGATATTTTGGTCCCTCCCTCTAAAGTTGCGGATGGAGCTCCTGTAACGGAGACTTCTGCTGTCAAGGTAAATCTACATTGGAACTCTTCGTTTTGAACGGAAATTTTGACAATTTATGTTTGTATCTAAATAGGAACAAGGTTCAAATAATGAACAAATGGATGTTGATACTACGGATCAGACTCCATCAACCACATATGTCAGTTCATCAACCCAGACAAGTAATATCACAAAATCCGACAAAGCGAATACTACCTTGCAAGAGTATGCAAAAATTTTGAAGCCGGTCCTGAGTGCTTCATCCCGCCTCGGGCGAGCCTTAGCAGAATTGTTCGGCCTACTAGTGAAGGTAAATTTTATTAAATAAAATTGCTAAACCTTATTGAAGAAAGAGCTTTATATTTTATTGATTTACTTTAGCTTGCAATTGGATCTCCCATGAGGCAACGGCGCGGTATGCCCGTCCCTAATGGTCCGGTCGTAGTAAGTCCATATGCTGACAGCATTGCCACGGTTCTTTCGGAGCTGTTGGCTCAAGGCCTACGTTGGGAACCGATTCCAACTTCACCCGTGCCAAAGCTTCAACTTAGCATTTGTGCTGTTGGCTTTTCCTCGCCGTTACTGTTTGATGAAAAGAGATTTCCTTACCATTTGATGTTAAAGAAGTTCATTGATAGTGATGGCTTAACTGCACTATTTGAGTAAGTCCTTCCCGTACCAATGTGCTAATTCACCGTTTTTAAAACTGAACCATAAACTAACATTTCTTCTTGTTTTTAACAGCGTTTTCTACTGGGCTATCAGTCCCGAAAGTCAGCCAAAAGGAAAGGCAGATGTCGACCCCAATATCTTATCAGATCAACAAATCGAATTTTTGGACTCGTGGCTTGTACTCGTAGAAAGATTTGTAAACCCAAAAATGGTCCTGGAAAGTCCTCATTTACTTCCCGCTAAAAATGGATTACTCACCAAGCGCCTTATGTTTAATTCAAATGCATTCCTGGGTCATGTCCACAAGGTATGAGTGATGTTCTTAAAATCATGAGCCGACATCAAGCACTAAATAAGTATTTTAGTCATATTGTTCTGCTTGCCGAGCGACTTTATTTATTTCTGGAATTTCAGCTGGCATTTAAGGCAATACTGTATTTGTGGAAGAATAAACCAATCAAGCTCATTGGCCATCGACCTGCTGATTTGATGCTCTCCATTTTGTGTAATATCCTCCGTCACAAGGAACAATCTGATGTGAGTAATAGATTTTAGAATTCTTATTTCAGAATATAATAGCTTGAAGGGTGGGATGTATTTTTCTTGATTTTAGTTTTGTAACCAATTTTTAAGCGATTTTGTAAGCGATTTAGCCGTGCTTAACTTGCTACAAATTATCTTTTGGTTTGGTTTGCTCGACCGACTGAACCTCAAGCAGAATTACACGGGGAAACCACGCTAGGCCTCTTCGTTTGACATGGGAAGAGTGGGAGGCCCTAGGAGGGTTTCCCCTTGTGATTTACTATATTATTGATTTTTTTTTTCAAGTTAAATTTGAAAGACATGTCGTAAGCACCATATTGTTTTTTTAGTCCATCACGAGAAAGGCGCAAGGACCCAATGCTCCCCGAGGTAAGATTACCGAGGAAACATTAGAGTTTCGTTGAGGTTTTCACACTTGAAAATTCGTTATAAACATTCGGATTAAATTTTGTTTCTAGAGAGCCTTCCGGGTTCGCCAATAAGTATAAACGATGCGATAGACATGCAAATGCAGATGAATCTCCAACCCGGAATCTCAGCGCTTCCAAATGACTTGTTTAATTTATCCGACTTGGACCCTATTATTCAAGACCCAGATGCATTGGAAGATTGGATGGAAGATAGGAGTAATACTTATCCTGAATTGAACATTGGACATGCCACAAGTCAAGCTGGAAGCAGTTCTAGAGCAGATGGAACCGCATCTAATGTTGCTGAATCTATGCCCACTGATGCACCGGCTGGTGAGAGTGCCCCAACACCTGTTGCTTCCAGTGCAACTGGTGGGAATGATTTGGCTCCAGCCGTCACAAACAACCAAGCGGATGTTAGTAATGGGAATAACACGCCTGCAACTGCGGCGCCCACTCCCACTCCAACTCCAACGGCTTTGGGTAATTCTGAAGCACTACGAGCTCTTGGTCTTGACCCTGCACAACTGCAGCAACTTCTTGACATGGGATTCCCGCAGAGTTTGTGCGTTGAGGCTCTTATTTCAACACATGATATCGTCCAGGCTACAGATTATTTGCTGAATAATGTTGCCGGCTCAGCTCCAGTTGCGCCTGCGTCAGCGTCTGCACCCGCCGCTGCTACCAGGCCAGTTCGAGTAATGCCACCACTGACTGGTTTACCTGTACCCGATATTGGAGGATCTCCAACTCGACCACGACCAATGGGCGATTGGGTAAGTTAAATATTCATTTTCACACCACTTAGCCCATGGCGAAAGTTTGTAATTAGGGCAATTTAACAATGATTTTGATATAGAGAGAATTTGAACGAGGATGTAGCAGCCTGATTCGTTAGCAGTTAGCCTTACGTCAATTAGTTTAGTACACAATTACCGGTTCTCATGTTCGGACTTCGAAGGTCGAGATTCTTTCCTATTGGGGGTTTTGCCTGCTGAGGGTTTTTCAAGTTCGTATGAATAGCGGGACTTCATAAGTTTTTGGTGGGTGTCAATTGCTCGTTTTGATGTCTAGGTTTCGTTTGTAGAGGGTCATTCCTAGTGTTCCAGTTAGGTTTTAGGTTAGGCTAAAATTTTTTAGAGCTTCAGGGTTTGCGTTGTTACCGTGAACTTTCTGTCTTAAGTGACGCTTGCAAAATGAATTAATTTCCTTCAGCTAGTCAAATCTCCCACGAACCTTAACACTATCACAGAAAATTTTGAGCTACATTATGTTTACGTTAACGGTGGCGTTTACGCGAAGTTGCCGAAGTTGTCTATTTTTTTTACGAGCAAAGTTATAGCTATTTCGTACTTGTTCGAGCTAGAGCGCATGAAATCCTTGAAAATTATTTTCGTTTCTTGAGCCACTGGTTTGGCTATCGTACTAGAAAATGGTTGCACAGGCTTTCTCCTCGTTGTTTGTAAGTAAAACTGTTGTACGAATTTTCGATAGCTGAGCTTTCGTAAAACTGTTTATCAATGTCGTAAGCAAGGTTGTCGTTACAGTGGCTAGTTTCAGACGCAGGCATGTAGCAGTGGGATGGACATGATAACCTTAGGGTTAGTTGGAAACAATTTTTCATGCCAGTAAAGAGTAATCGTAGGTATTTTCAGTAGACTTTGACCAAGACTTAAGGTCTTCTTATTTGAAAAAACCATGGCAGTGTAGTCAGTCGGGTATTAATGGATCTTATTGTATGCATCTATTAGGCTATGGAATGGGACTATAGTGATGAGGACATATTTCGTGCCATTGTTATGTCCATGGGTGAAAATGGAAATGGAAAGACGAAAACACAGGATGAAAAGACTATTACTACGGTTAGACGAATTAATGTCTATAGAAATTATTAATAGCGAATAACAACTTTGATTTGTACAGGAGACGCTCAGTTCCGAAGAAATTGATGAATTTACTGCCGATGTCTTTGAGAAGGCTCTTGAATTAGTTGAACAAGTTCCGGAGTCCGTTTTTCGAGTATGTGAGCTTCTTGTTTCCGTTGGAAATCGAAAGGGTTCCGAGTGGATGACTCAAACCGTCAAGAAGTTGGCTCATCAGGTAATTTATATTAACATTTGTTTATTATTAATTATAAACTATTTATAATTCCTCAGGAATTAGTTCTAAATTACCTTTTTTTTTATTACAATGTTAGACTACTTCACTAATCCAAGCTGTCAACTCGAGGATCTCGTCTCTTGAAAAGGAAGATTTACATCAAACGGCCGATGATACAATGCTTTGTATCCGCTTGCATTTATTCAGCCTTGTGTTTGAGGTAATTTTCTTTGATTTTGACAAAACCTTCGTTTACAATTAACTAATCACTGTTAATTTTAGGAAGTAAAAGCTACTTGCTATGGGACGATCGAATCTTCCGGCATCATCGCGCTGGCCTTAGAACTTCTTCTTACCCTCCGGCGAGTACTTAGAACAGCTGCAAACAAAGGAACTGTGCTGGATGTACCTAAGTGGACCGCACCGATAATTCTCTTACTCGACCTGTATGAAAAAGCTGCAATTGCATCGAGACGCAAAGGACTTTTGGCAGTTGTAAGCTTAATTTACTTTTAAAAAAAAAAGTTAACTATTAGCTCAGATTATGGTCATTGGGGTAACGTGAGAATTTTGGACATTGGCACCAGATTGGTTTAGTTGTATTTCTCACTTGTTCCTTTCTATTAAATAGGAAACTGATCACATCTGGAAGTGGTATGACATAAACTCTGGTAAATGGTTTCCTTACTCTACACCTAACAATCACGCCATTGACAAAGCTTTCTGGGATGGAGAGTCGTCTGTCCGAATTGTTGCTGGGCGGCGTCGGTATGGAATTAGCTTCAGTGGAATGGTCCAGTTGAATGAAGAAACAAGTAACCGTCGCCCGATTGCACTTTGGCTCAAACAAGGACGACAAGATCATCCATCTATGCTCAGAGTTCTAAATAATATTCAAACAAAAGCGGCAAAAGAAGGGGCAATGGTACCTCCTCGTAAATACGTTGTGAGCTATCGAGCTTCGTGCCTACCACCTCGTCTTAAATTTTATCATTACGACAAGCCAATGGAAGTTGAAGAGGATCTTACAATGGTCAATAAGGAAATGTTAATTCTCCACGGTCTTTCCACTGACTCTGCTCGATTGATTATCACGTAAATTAAACTATTTAGTTTCTTAAATAATCTTTGTGAAGGAAGGATTAAAATTAAAATATCTTTTCAGGGCTTGTGTCGATTTCTTACGACTCCCTGTTGAGCCAGACTCCCTTCACGCTATTATGCGATTGTGCCTTCGTCTAACCCGTGACTATGAACTTGCCCTATACTTCTCCGAATTGGGAGGTGTGTCAGCACTTCTAAGTCTGAATGCTACGCATCATTTCAACGGCTTCCTTCCGTTAGCCAACTTGATTATTCGTCACTGTATGGAAGACCCGGCTTGCCTTCGTTTTGCTGTGGAAAAGGTTATTACATAATATTGAAATAAATTATCTATTAATTGAATCATTGATGTTAAAAGTTTGTTTGAAACTAAAGCTTGATCTCGTTTACAGATGATCCGTGAGAAAGTTTGCACTCCATGTGCGGCAACTTGCAAAGAGCTTCATTACTTGTTGAGAGTACTTGCTCCTATTGCTTGCAGATCACCGAGTATTTTTGTTGACGTAGCGAAGGAGATTCTCCGTGTCGATATTCCTTTTGTAACGCGCCGTGGATTACATGGTAAGTTATATACGTTGACAGGCGAATGATAAGCTTGTATATAAAATCTAAATTATTTTTTTTAGTTGACGAAGACCAACGACTAGTTGTGAAAACCGTACCCAATAAACCAGAGAGCTTCCGAATTCATTCGGACTCTGCAGACTGTGCTCGTGATGTGATTCAAAAACTTTTGGTTGCCTTGGTTGAGAGATACGACGACGATGATGAAGAAACTAAGAAACCACCTGTATGAGTACTCATAATTTTTGCCATTTCTTTCGCCGAATTGTTGCCTTTGTTTCACATTTCGTTTTTGTTAGGAACCTGTTCAAACAGCCAGATGCAGTCGTCCTGGTGGACCAGGTGGTGCCATGATACACGCACCTACGACTATTCAAGCTCCACGTGTGGATTTAATTGATCCTTTCGAACAAGTAAGAATTATTAATGAATAAATAAATCAATAATTATATCAAACCTGTCGTTTTACTTCCCCATGCTATGCTGGTATTATTAAACTGCTTGCGGTTATTCCCCTTAGATGGATTTGGACGCTCCATCAACGTCATCCGCATCTGCCCAGAAGAATGCCAAGAATGAAGTAAATGAAAAGAACAAGAACAACAAGCCTTTGATTACGAAATGTGCAATTCTTCAATTGCTTGCCGAATCTGTCCATTCTTACACTTATGCCTGTAAAATTATTGCCGAATATTCCTTCCAAGGTGGATCATGCAAAAATGTTCCAGAGGTAAAATTGGGGTTGATTGAGAACAATGAGGCAGGGAATTAAAATTTCTGGGGCATAGTGAGACTAATTGTAAACTATTTCATTTTCAGGACTGCACTGCATTAGGATTCTTATTAGATCATTTGGGCCCTTTGAATCAATTTTTGGGAAATAAGGACTGTAATACAATACTTCGCGACCTTTTGGCTGGAATGGCGGCCTGTAATCACTTACCTGATGCTCAGGCAATCGTGATTTCTGAGGTACTAACTTATTTTGTTGTATTTTTAGTACTGGGGCATTACGCGACAGGTGTACTGATTACATTTGAAATTAATTTAATTTTTAATTGAACAGGTGAAAGCAGCGCTTCATAGACTTTTAGTACAAAGAGAATCTCAAGAAAAACACCTCAAGATCCAGTACCTACTGAACTTAATTTCATACATGATTGAGACATGTCCTTCATCTGTAATGACTCAATTTGTGGCCGTAAAACTACCACACGTGACGTAAGACATAGCTTACTGAAATAGAAATTAACTTTATGAAATATAGTAAATTAATCTTTGGATTACATTTCATTGTAGCACATTTAATCATGTTGTCCGACTCCTTATAAAGAAGAACGTTGTAACCGATCTGGCTCGCGTTGTGCATCACGTTGATCTATCAAGTAAACACCTTGCCCAGACCCTTAATGCTTCCTTGAAGTGCCTTGAGCTAATTTCAAGAGTTGTAAATATTCCTACTCAACCTGCTCAACTGAAACCAAGGCCAAAGTCTGGATCTCAAAATCAAGATTCTGACAATAATACTCATACAAGTAAGAAATTTCAAATTAAAAAAAGGATGCGGACTTTTTGGGCATCCCCATTTTCCTATAGATGGATCATTTCTGAAACTTTTCTTTGTGAATAGTGCCAACAAGTAATTCCGAGGGAACTCGAGCACAAGGAGAAGAGATAGTCGAGGACGCAGAAAATACAGAGCATGATATATCTGCAGCAGCTGAGAGTTTGGATCCTATTTCAGAAGGACATACTCAAGATCATGACAATGGTGAACACGATGCCTTTCAAGAAATCATGGATCAGCTGTTGGATAGGTAAGGAATAATTTATATTGTATGAGTTAATTATAATTATTAACGAAGGAGTAAAGTTTAATATTAATGCTCTTGCGCAGAGATAACATCCACGCGGAAGAAGTCTTAAATGAGTCCCAGAACAGTCTTATGGACACGGAAACTACCGAGGCACAACGAGGAAATGAGGCCAACGATGGCGATTACCATGTTGTTGACTCCGACTCGTCCATTTCTTCTGAGCCGTCATCCGAAGGAGATGAAGATGATGACGATGAAGAGGAAGATGATGACGATCATAATGGAGGTGCTGATGGTATGTTTAGCTACTGATTTTTAGAATGTATAGGATTGACGTGCACATCATACGAAACATTTTTTATTAGATGATGACGATGATGATGAGGACGACGAGGAAGGAGATGGAGAAGATGGATTATCAAATTACGATGAGACTGCTGACGAGCGGTTGTTACGAGCCCCGCCGTTGGAACGAGACGATGAGATGCTGATGGTTCAGTACGGGGCAGGTGATGATGCTGGGCCTATCTTCTTCACAAATAATACAACGTACAACTTCAACTTGGGGCTATTTGAGGAGACTCTTATGAGCGATCAATCTAATGTCGGCTTGCGTCTTAATCATCCCCTACTACAGCCTCCATCCGCCGAAACCACCGTTCATGGTGCTGTGTCACGTCATCGGACCGGTCGTCAACGACGGTATCACTATTTTCAATATATCAACACACGGCATCCGCCACCTCCTCCAATCCTTCAGCGGTATTCTTGCAACTTATTTATTTAGTTCAAGACTAGTTACAATGGATTTGTTTTGATATCAACAGGCTCCTGGGACCGTCAACAGCTCAGGATGTCATTCAGCTTACTACAGGACAAGCACTAAATCATCAAGGAAACCGAGACACGCGCCTTTTGGTAATGGATGCCTCAACGGTATGTTTAAGGTCATTTAGTAGTCGTAAAGTATTCCATTACATATTAGTAATATTCTCACGTTCCCCAGGATCCAAATGTCAACCGCACGGGAGCTACTGCTTCTAGCGGAACTGTCTCTAACTTCACTGCACTACATTGGTGGTGCGAGGAAGCTAAAGTTTTGGATGGAGAATCTATGCACGACTGTATTGTTGGTAAGTAAACTCTGGTATTAATTTGTACATGTGTTTCCAACTTATTCTGATTTTCACCGTGGTGCCTTTCCTGCAGGTGTGAAGAAGGATATCGTTGAAGCTGTTGAGCAGGAACGAGATGAAGCTTTTCGGCAAAGACGTGAAAAGAAAAAGGCAGATGAGGAGTTGAAGAAAAAGTCACAAGAACAAAGCACGTCAGCTATGCAAACAAATACTGGTGAGATTTGATTTTGATATGCTAATGATGTTATGACCTTTGACAAATATTTAATACTATTTCTATGACATGTTGTGTTTAGGAAGTGAACCTACTACTAGTTCACAACCTGCGGGTAGCTCACTACTTTCGTCAAGACCAACACTGGCACCTAATCGCCAAGAAAATAGACAAGAGCCTGGTGAACGCGCTTCTACAGCACATGGTACAAGTGCTGGCTTCGAAGGATTACGAGACACGGTATTTGTAAACTTTTAAGGAGGGATTTGTCACATCTATTAGTGGAGAAACTAATGCGAAAATATTTTACGATACAGCGCGTGGGACTTAATCGAGCATGGAGACAACCTAGGGCTGCTATAGAATTATTCGGACCAACATTAACACTAACCGATGAACAAATTGAGGAAGATGTCATACATATTTCTCAACACATTGCTGCGGCAACTGGCCGAACTCTTGAGGAGACCGTGGTGGTAGACGACGACGAATCTCTCGATGGGTCTGACGAATTGTTTCAGACTCGAAGTAGTAAGTGACAACTCTGGTCGATTGTAACAATGGTACGCTATAGTATGAATCACTAATTACAAATTTGCCTTACAGGCACTGCAACCTCAGGCGCCGAAAATGCGACAGAAACTTCTGGAAGAGCCGATGGGGTGCCAACTCCTACCATGGAGTCAGGATCTGGACGACGGGAGGTCGAAGGCGGAGAACGAGATACTGAACAAGAACGAATAGATAGAACGCGAATTTTGAGTGAAGCACTGGATGCACATTCCGAATTGGGACAACCAGTGGGCATGTCGACCACTGGGGAGGGGTTAGAAGAATCTGGACAGCAAGTTGAAGAGAATTCGAGCGCCATGAACAGTACAGTAGAACAAGAGCCTGCAAGAGACTTACAGTCGGGCGCTGCATCACAAACCACTAGCCAATCAACAGATGCTGATCCTCCCTTAGGACTCGCTGGAGTTCGTGCCTTAATTGAAGAAACGATAGCAACATACGGACGGCCAAGACCTAGTTTATTGAGTGATGAAATGGATAGAATTGTGGCCAGAGATGCGAGGGAAAGAGAACAAGCAGAAAGGCTTGCCATGGCAGTTGGTGACACCGATTCCACAGAGACACGTCGACATTCACAGATTCTCGTTAGAGATGAGGCAGTTGCTGGTCCTTCTGGTCTTCATACACAGAATCATGACTTTGCCGAGATCTTGGGTGATATTGAAATACCAGAGGGTGTGGATCCTTCATTCCTAGCGGCTCTACCCGAAGATATGAGACAGGAAGTAATAGCAGAGCATTTAAGGTATTAAACATACTAACTCAAACAATTAACTTAATATATTTCAAGACTGGAATTTTTGCGGAATATATTTCAACAGGGTACAAAGACTTAGCGAGCAAACATCACAAGCAGTTTTGGAAGCGCCTGCCGCAACATTGGACGTAAGTCCTGAATTTTTAGCAGCATTACCGCCAAATATTCAGGAAGAAGTATTAGCCCAGCAGAGATTGGAACAGCAACGGCGGGTTGCCACAACAGCTAATCCAAACGACCCTGTCGATGCAGAAGCATTTTTCAGAACCCTTCAACCCAACTTCAGGCAGCTGGTAATTGACAATTGTTCAACAGAAATAATCTATTCATGTTTAATGTAATAATATTTAAATGTTTTCCTTAGATTTTGGCTGATATGGAAGAATCCCAAATGGCTGTAATTCCACCCGAGTTTGCAGAAGAAGCTCAAAATTTACGACGGAATTGGGTCACACGTAATCGTCAGATCTTGCAAGAAAGGTTGTTTCAAAATCATCACCACGCTACCTCTGCTCTCTCCTCCATTTTGAGACACAGCGGTAACTGCAAGCATGAATTCCCCTACAGATATCGGAATTTTTAAATCCTGTTTTCCTGATTTTTTTTGAAGGTATGCGGCTGACTGGTCGATTCGGTCTGCATAGTAGTGGAGCACACCGAACTCAATGGCCCGGTGGATGGATTCCGAGACCACCAACACTCCTCCACCCGAACAACATTGTAAAGTATGTAACATTGACTTATTTAAAATTATCTGAATAAAATGAAGCTGGAAATTAATTTGTATTTATGGTTTCAGTACAAAAGCAAAGGGGAAGCAACTGGTTGACTTTGAAACACTCAGCTGTTTGATGGTAATTTTGTTTTTGGATGATCCAAAAATCAATACCGGAAGGCTTCATCGTGTTATTCGTAATCTTTGCTATCATACACAAACACGTGCTTGGATGATCAGGGTGAGTTTCCTTTTTCATGATTTCTAAAAATCAATGAGTTGAGCAAGGTCATAAAGCAAACGTGAACGTAAGACATGTTAACTAACTGTTTTTAAACATATTGCAGTCACTATTGTCCATCGTGGAAAAGAGCGACGATACGTTTAGCAGTAATGCAAATTCCAGTCCAGGGCCTTTGACCATGTTTCGTGGGAGAGGCTTGCCAAAAGATCCAACAAAGAAACACGTCACTGAGTTGGCGCCTACTTGGTTGAATATAAGTTTGGATTCGGCTCTAGGATGCAGTGGTGCAAATGTCTTCCAAATTCACAAACATACTGGCGGAACAGCGAAGAAACTGGGGTCAGATCACCGATATATTTCCATTCATCCTCAAGCAGTTACTCAGATTGCACGGTAAGACAAGCGATTGACGGAAAAAACTTACGCCAATTTTGAAATTAACAAATTATAAGGGAAAATATTTTTTTTTCTTTATTTAGCCACACAATCGATGCCTTGAGTAACCTGGCAAAAAGTTTTCCAGCTCAGTTTTTGCCTTACACGGCTGTAGAACAGGATGTAAAGATCTTGAACACAGACACGTGCTTGACCCCGGAGTCTACAAGAAAAACTTCAACGTCTTGCTCGCCTGGAAGGTCCAAGCCATTTGACAGCGGTGATTTGCTGTTCTGGGACTTCCTTTTGAAGTTAGACAGTGCTGCGTCTGGGAAGAAGGTTTGAACACATTTGGTTCACACTATTTTATATTCCTTAAATAATTAAAATTAATATTTATTTTATAAATATTAATTTATTTTGCAGGGTAAGAGTTTAGCTAAAATGGGCCTCAACACTGCCCCCACTGCCGATGCTCCACAGGCAACCGTAACTTTCGATGCATCACCATTCGGAAGACTAATTAAAATGCTGGGTTACCAATTCATTCGTCACAAGCAAATAATGATGGACAAAATTTTGAGACTGCTTTCACTGATCTCTCTGGGAGTACCAGAAAATACAGGATATGGAAAGAAAGTGTACCTTGAAGAGCCACAACCTCCGTTAGATGAATCTCGTCTCATTTCGGAGCCTCATCTCCGGCTCATTATTGAAGTTATCACATCCAAGTATTGTTCAGAAGAAGGTCTAGAAGACGCCACTTCACTGTTGCTCAATCTATCATATGGTCCTACCAGAATGAGACATAAGGTACGTTATGGGAATATTTGTGATGGTACGGTATTTATTGTAACTTCAATTATTCTATGTAGGTTACTGCATTACTGACTGAAGGGGTTCAGGAGCTTGGAAAAGTTGTCTGTTCAGATATCAAAGAACTGATGAAAGAATTGAAAGCCTTACAAGTCGATTCAGATAAAGAAGAAGATGTACAAGCAAGTACTTCTACGGAGGCCGAGACATCTGAAAAAGTGTTCAAAGGAATGATCACGGATCGGTAAATACTTTTTCTCAGCCAATTGGTTAAGAAAACTGACATTAAATAATGAAATTCTTTAAATTCTCGATCTATATTTCCAGATTTACAAAGGAAACTGTTGTGATTACTTCCGCCACAAAACCGAAAGCTGCCTATGAATTGCAACTTCCGTCAATGAGTAGCCTAACGTCAAAAACTTCCAGTCAAGCATTCTTCCTACGTTTACTGAAACTTGTAATGAGTCTCAGAGGCTTTACTCGTGGTGCAATCAGGAAGCACAAGAGAGGTAATTTTTGTAGCATCTTTAGAAGGGGTCTCGTTTACACCCATTCAAGCGTTAATCTCGGTACAAGTCAATTTTCTAATTATTATGGCGCTTTCTGCAGACGCAACTTCTGGTTCAGCTTCTGGTACAAGTTCGGGTTCACAACCGGTAATTCAGCCATCTACAAATGAATCCCCACATACACAACGACGTAGGGAGAATCTTAATAGATTCATGGCCAGACACTTGGCAATTGTGGGCGGAAGTGGCTCTCGGGGAACAAACTCAGCTAACATGGGCGACATGTTCATGGAAGTTGCTCTTCCAGAACCCACTGCTGCTGCTCTGAATTCAATGCAAGAGCCAACAGCTCCAACGACATCTGTTGTAACTCCCGTTGCTGGAACTTCCAATGCCCAGGGACCAAAGAAAGATGAGAATTCAACAGATTTGAACGTAAGTGATAAATGTTGATGCTTATTAACCATGCGTCCTTACCTGGCGAGAACGAAAATTCTAACGATTTTTTTCTCCAGATTAAAAATGAGACTGTGATTGATGAAGATTATCTTCTTCCGCGATTAAGTATTGAACTGCAATTAGACGAATTATGGGAAACTCTTAGTGAATGTCTCCTGTCTTTGGGCCACATGCCCGACCATCACGCAGTTTTAGTACTACAGGTAAACGCTTTAAAATCTTTAAAGAACCCGTCTGGGTACACGTGGTTCAAGTTTATAACGTATAAAATTCTTGTACAGCCGGCGGTAGAAGCGTTTTTCTTAGTCCATACTGTGGAGACTGATGACCATTACAAGAGGTTTTGTGAACCCGCTCGTGCGGCACAATTAGCTCCTGTTGATGAAGAACACGTAGCCCCAGACCCAGCGGCGGCAGGAGACATGCCCGATGATGCTGAGATGGTCGACCCACAAAATTGTACTGGGATTGAGTCAACTAATGTCACTACTGATCTTCCACCAGATACTCAAAAATTCCTTAGTTTTGCAGGTAAACTTACTATACAGTAAATGACCTGATCTTTGTGTTTAACTGTACTTGATTCAAATGATTTACCTATTTTGAATCTACCTAATTTTTAATAATTCATTTTACCAGAAACCCACCGTACAGTTTTGAATCACATCCTTCGGCAATCTACTATGCATTTGGCAGATGGTCCATTCGCTGTGCTGGTGGATCATACGAGAGTTTTAGACTTTGATATCAAACGGCGCTACTTCCGTGCTGAACTAGAAAGACTGGATGACGGAGTTCGACGAGAAGATTTAGCCGTACATGTTCGGAGGCAGCATGTATTTGAGGATTCCTTTCGCGAATTACACCGAAAATCAGCGGAGGAATGGAAGAATCGTTTCTACATTGTCTTTGAGGGTGTGTTTCCTATTTAGACTTATGGTTTCAATACTTTTTTTTTTATTTCTATTACGATTATTCTGTTACGGTTCTAAAATGGGGCAATGTAATATTTTTTAGGAGAGGAAGGACAAGATGCCGGTGGATTATTACGAGAATGGTATGTTATCATTTCTCGAGAAATCTTCAATCCTATGTACGCTTTGTTCACAATTTCTCCTGGTGATCGAGTTACTTACATGATTAACTCATCTTCACATTGCAATTCTAACCATCTCTTCTACTTCAAGTTTGTGGGGCGAGTTATTGGTAAGTTTTCGGCTGTCTCATTTTACCCCACAATTGTGGGGTAAATTGTGAGATTTAAAGAACTTATAAAAATACTTACGCTTCCTTGTTTTTGGTTTAGCTAAAGCTATTTATGACAATAAGCTACTTGAGTGCTACTTCGCACGTTCCTTTTACAAACACATTCTTGGGAAATACGTGAAGCACATTGACATGGAGAGTGAAGACTACGCATTCTTCCAAGGATTGGCCTTTCTCATGGATAATCACATTTCGGAATTAGGTTATGATGTTACGTTTAGCACAGAAGTTCAAGAATTTGGAGTCACCGAAGTGCGAGACCTCATACCTAATGGCCGAAATATTCCAGTATCAGAGGAGAATAAAATGGAATACGTTCGTCTTGTCTGCCAGATGAAAATGACTGGAGCCATTCGCAAGCAGTAAGTATAAAAATGCATTTCGAAATATCATTGATGTCGGAAGAAACAAACACATTCTTATTTTAAAATTTTTATCAATTAGACTTAACGCTTTCCTCGAGGGATTTTATGATATCATTCCGAAGCGATTGATTTCAATTTTCAACGAACAAGAGCTAGAACTCCTAGTCTCAGGTTTGCCGAATGTGGACATTGAAGACTTAAAAGCGAATACGGAGTATCACAAATATCATGGAAATTCTCTTCAGGTAAATAATAAAAATTAATTCCGTACTCATAAGCTTATACAAATTAAACATTTCAACATTTTTTTATTTTATTTTTATAAATTAAACATTTCAACATTTTTTATTTTATTTTTATAAATTAAACATTTCAACATTTTTTATTTTATTTTTATAAATTAAACATTTCAACATTTTTTATT
>JABASL010000275.1:0-20979 GCA_019775825.1 Neanura muscorum | reverse complement strand
AAAAAAAAATGCCTTAACCGGCAGGGTTTAGGTTTACTTTAACTTTTTACGGATTTTAAACATAAGTTAAAATTTCAAAAGTAACAATTTCCAATCTTTTTGAAAATTTACGGTATGTCAAACCAGTTTACCCGGAAAACTTGCATCTGAACACGTAAACGAACACTTCTCAATTTCTTTGTGTCATTTACGTCAAGACTTGGTTCATCAATCAGTCAAATGCAATTTTTCTTACAAAATTTTACAAAAACTTTACCGAAACTATAATTTAAACAAGTCAAAGAATCAAGTGTTTTTTTTTAAAAGTGGTTTTCTGTTGATTAATCATCTTCATTACAATTATCGTCTTCAATCAGAAAAAAAAACTGCTAACTTTTTTAATTATAATTAGAGGAATTTTAATAGCTTTCAGTTTTAATTACAAGCTGTGCAAAAAAAAGTCTTTATAAAGTTTTGATATTGCAAGTTGTCAATTTATTGCTTTCTGTTCTCGATTTCTTTTTTTGTTAAATATTTTTGATAAAAAATGTCGCTTCCATTGTCTTATGCAAATTTCAATTCCTTTGAAATATATTTATAAGGAATTCATCAAGAATTTTTGGAATTGTTAGGAATCCAGAGTTTGAAACAATGGTGCACAATCATGCTTCACTTTTAAATTGGAAGAAAAGTTGAATGTGCAGGTGCTTTTGATAAAAAATAAAGAAGAATCCAATTCTTTTTCAACTTGGAATTCAATCTCATTATTTCCATTGTTTTATTTTTTCATTTTTCATTTCAATTGGCAGATACTTGTTTATTCAGTTTTTTTAATCAGCATTTTTTTTTGTAGACTTTGAATCAAATTGAAATTCGTTGATGACGTAATGGTAAAAAGAAGGCAATTAGAAGACAGAGCCCTGAAGACAGAGCCTTGACGTTGACAGACAAACAGCAGCGTCGATAGGGTACACTTTGGTGATACATTCTATTTTAAATGCTAATTATTATTAATAATTAGTAAGAGATAAAGATCCACTTTCTCCGCTCTTGATTTTCGTCCTAGAAGAAGAATTGGTTCTGGAAGAGAAAGTTGTTCTGGAAACTGTTCCTAAGCTCATCACTGCGTATTTTACTTATTTTCCATGGATGATTCGTCGGGCTGCTCCAAGGTTGCTTCCAGCCTGGGTTGCACCCTTATTTTGACCTGGAAGTGTAAATAGGGCGTTAAGTAAAAGAAAGCAACTTTCACTTTCAAGAATTAACTTTCAGTTTCACAAATAAGCACTTTCAAAAATTAACGGTCATGATTCTAAAAATTTGGATACTGTCTAGTTAACTGCCAACTTTAATTTTTAAATTTTCGCCACTCCCCCTCCCATGGGAGGGAGAGGGAGAGGAGGGACCGAGGGGAGGGCGAGGAGGGACCGAGGGGAGGGCGAGGAGGGACCGAGGGGAGGGCGAGGAGGGACCGAGGGGAGGGCGAGGAGGGACCGAGGGGAGGGCGAGGAGGGAAAACTCTAAGATTTAGCAGTTGACCACACGGTAGATCTCGGAACAGGTTATCATCCAACTTCAGCAAGGATTTGTAAAAAAATCGATTAGTCATTTTTCATCAGTACGTTTTTTGTTGTTAAAGTGTACTTTTCATACCGGCTTGAAGGCCAATCACTGACTTTCCTTGCTGAAGCGTTTCCTCTGATGGCGAGGAGGGACCGAGGGGAGGGCGAGGAGGGACCGAGGGGAGGGCGAGGAGGGACCGAGGGGAGGGCGAGGAGGGACCGAGGGGAGAGCGAGGAGGGAAAACTCTAAGATTTAGCAGTTGACCACACGGTAGATCTCGGAACAGCTTATCATCCAACTTCAGCAAGGATTTGTAAAAAAAATCGATTAGCCATTTTTCATCAGTACGTTTTTTGTTGTTAAAGTGTACTTTTCATACCGGCTTGAAGGCCAATCACTGACTTTCCTTGCTGAAGCGTTTCCTCTGAGAATTCACGAATATTTTCTTCAGATGGGCGTGGTCCGAGCCAAGGTCCATTCCATTCCGGATGTTTGTATGACTACAAAAGGAATCAATATTTGTTTTTGAAAACCCAAATATTCCATTTCAATGATTGTTATCTTTGGCTGATTGAATTGATTTTCGATTGTATACACCGTGGAATGCACGGTGGATGGCCACGGTGTGCATGGGGATGGTTGGCATGTTCGGAAGTAATTTTACTTACAGTTCGTCCTAAGGCAAAGAGACAAGTTGTCACGGTTGCAATATCTTTCTTCTCCCATAAATCACACGTTTGAAAGACATCGATCTTGGGAACGCCATATTCTTCAATTGCTTTCTGGAAACTAAAAAATTGAAACTAGGGAATTGCAACACAAATTAAAAATTGAGATGTCTCTTGAAAATTCTGGAATTTTTGAAAATTGGGAATAGGAATTTTTGAAAATTGGGAACGGGAATTTTGGAAAATTTGGAATGGAGAGCTTTGAATTTTGGGTAATTATAATTTTTTTACTTGTTAATGTTCTCCATCATTTTGAATTGACCTCCTCCAGATGGGTTGACCTTGGCGATTGATCCTGGCTTGAGTTTATTCATAACATTGCAGAGGATGACGCCATCTTGCAGAATATCTTCGTACGCAAGGGAGGCTGGAAACTTTTCACCGAGAATACTCTCAATCCATTCACGAGCTTGCTTTTCTTCTTCAGGATTTCGCTTGCTTTCCATCTACAAAAAATGGTATTTAATTAGCTTTCACTTATTTAGTTGTAGGTTATAAATTAAATTAAAATTATAAAAATCTAAAATTAAAGCGCTTGCCTTAGCCTTGACGTCTCTTTGGAGTGCCATTTTTGTTGAGGGTGAATCAAATAATTTGAAAGGAAAAATTTAAAAAAGAAGCTACTAAACTGATTCAGTTAGTTTGATAATGTGGGGCAGTGACAGAAGTGGATTCGGCTTTTTATACAAACTTAAGAACCAACAGCCCTTTCCGGCTTCCTAAATCGGCCCAGATTCCTTCGAAAGATCTCTACTGCTTCATTGCTTCTTCCTCATCTGGAAGATTCCATCACACGCCTACACACCCCACCCCATTTCCCCCCTCTGTTCTAAAATCTCAAAATCTAAAATTATCTTTTCGTAATAAAGTGGATGAGACAGCCGAACCAATTTTTTTAAACAAAAGTTGCCAACTTTTTTCAATGTTTTAATTCCCCTCCTTGCTCAAAACACACGGCTGTAAAGTGTTAAAGCACATGAGAATCACGGGAAACTGGGAAAGTATCTTCTTTATGATGCGTAAGCTACTTCATGGAAGTGGAAGTAATCTGTCCGTCTGTCCTATACTTCCGCTTCTGCTGGGACCAATCCAATCCCTAAACTATTCAAAGCTGGGCTAGTTTGTATTTTTACACGTACAGTACATACATTTGGATAGGTCAATAGGTCACTAATGTTAATGTCCGTGTAAACGATACTGTCAGAGGATTTATCTCAATAAAGTCAAAATTGAAACCTTTTTAAAAAAGTAAGAGAAATTCAAAGGTACAAAAAGCAACCAGTTTTTGCGACCGTAAAGGTGCTTTCCCATTGGTCAGGGAGCTAAAATTTACGGACGTAAAGTACGAGTTGTTCTAAACGGGAGAAGGAAGCCTTTTGAGTCCCCAAAAAGTTAGACAATTTTTCAAACAAGCCAATTTGACCTTTGACACGCAAGTTCTCCAATATTCGAGTTCCGGAAGTGGACGGTTAATTTATTTCAACCGAGCTCGAACAGCTTACACCTCACCTCGAGAAGAAGCGTGGTATCGACAATTCTTATGATAAAAGTTATCCCTTTAGTTTCTCTGAAGTTGAACTCTGACCTGCTTGATGTTAAAGCCCCACCTATGATAATATTGCGTTTTTCAATCGAAAGTCGACATTCAATTGTCGCAATATAATTAAAGAATTCATTTTTAAAAAACGAATGCTGCGGAAAGTATATTTAAATGGAATTTGGAAAAGTATGATGCTACATGTTGTGCCGCCGGTTTTTTGGGTAGTATTTCAATTCAACTCATCGCTTAACCTTGAACCGTATTTTAAAAATGACGTACCGAGCAATTAATAGAAGTGAATCAAATCGAAGCGGAACGATACTCCTACGTTTTTTTTCACCTGTCGTCCGTCCTCAAAATTAATCAAAAAATATCAAAAACTACAAGCTGAAACATGAAATTACCCATTAAAAGTTCAAAATATCAAAATCAAAATTAAAACTAATTGGTAACAAGCCATTATAACCTTCGGCCTCACATCAGGTTCCTCAGGAAGCTAGTTCCGTGGAATACCAATGACATGAATTAAACACTGGATCAAATGCTTGATTTCGTCGTTGTAACTTGCAGATTTTCGATGTAAATACTGCAAAAGTACAGGGTGGCACATATGTCTGTACCCCCGTCTGGGGTCTAAACCACTCGTCGGATTTCATATGACCCGCGTTCGAAAGGCTATCTCAAAACTAAACTATGAACATTTTCAAAATAATTTTTTTTAAAGCGCATGCGCGAGTGAGATTTTTTTTTATGCAGAAAATTACATTACGCACCTCTTCCACAGTCGCTGCCGCAAGCGGCCGCCACTTTTTTTTTTTTACCAAAATTGACTTTCTTGTTGGAAAAATGGCAGAGAGCAGGAATCCGAAATCAGATTTTAAAATTTCGTTAGGATTAGACCTCCTGGGGTCAAGAACTATCAATTTCCATCAAAGTTGAGATGAGAGGAAGAGAGGCCATGTTGAACACTCTTACACTTCATGACCCCTGCAGGTCAAACGCGAACGTAATTCTGAAATCTTACTATCAATTTCCATCAAAGTTGAGATGAGAGTAAGAGAGGCCATGTTGAACACTCTTACACTTCATGACCCCTGCAGGCCAAACGCGAACGTAATTCTAAAATCTGACGTCGGAATCTTCTTCACCGTCGCATTTCCAACAAGAAAGTCAATTTCGATGCAAAAGTGGCGGACATGATGTTCAATACGCGAATGAGCGAAATCTGATTTTTTTTTTTAAATTCTCACTCGCGCATGCGCTTAAAAAAAATTCTTTTGAAAATAATATAATCATATATATATATATATGTTCATATTTTAGTTTTGAGATACGCTTTCGAAAGCAAGCAAAGTCATATGAATTTTTCCGATCAGTGGTTTCCACTCCAGAGGGGTGTGCAATACATATGTACCACACTGTACTCTTAATTTGAAGAGTCAATTACCCAATCTTTGGCACTTTTGAGTCTTGAAAAATCTAGATATTCGCCAATGAACAATTTATTACCTTTTGACCTTTATAATCTTAGCCATTTCTTAAAAAAAAAAATATGATTGGACGATAAAATGGATCCCAGAAGGTGAAAGTTGAGGACGACATTTGGATGTTAAACTTTGTAGGTTAAAATAAGGTTAAAAGTTTGAAAAGAGGATGAAAAATAATTTATGAAGTAAAGGAAAAGATGTTAAGCTTCCTTGAATAAATAAACACTTATAATTCACTTTTCACGACGTGACGGAAAGAAGCGTCAGAAGATGCAGCGTCTTCAGGGATTTTGGGATTTGTTCCTGTAAATTCATAAACTTCCTTTAAATTAATTAATAAAATACATTTACAGTTACATAAGAATTTGTCATTTGTTTATTTTCACTTCCAATTCACCGCCTGAGTTAGCAATAAAATATTCCAAATTTTAGGAATTGTTTTGTTTAAAAACCTGTCAAATTGTAATTGTCAAATCATCATTTTAAAATTTCACCTTTTTAAAAAGTGAAAACCTACAAAAACACATTTTTGAAACGTTTTCAAGTCAAACGTGCATGAAAAACTGGGGTTTTTCTTCAATTAACCAAGTGGATCCTCGGCCTCTCAGCTCAAGGTTTTTTTTCAACAAACACCGCATTTCTACACCGTCAAACCGTGATCCCAGGGAATATGAAAGGAGCCGTGATCCGTGAAATCAGTAAAAAAAATATAAAAAATAAAAAAGTTGCGAATCGTGCCCTCATTTTATTTTTAAAAAATTTTCGAGGAATTGTAAATTCATTACTAATAACATAAACTTTTAGTGATTTCACGGAAATTAAAACTTTTGGTTGTAATTTGATGAATCATGTCTAAAAATACGACATGAAAAATAAGTTTGGCAGTAGTGTCACATTCAAAGGAAGAATGAATAACAATATTTGACACTTTCTCTGCTTCTTGATCAAATTAAACAAACAAATACACAGAAAACTTAGTAAAACTCTCAAAAACTTTGCAGAGTTTTGTAAAAGTTTTCAAAAAATTGTCAACAACGACATAATGCAAGTGATTTGATTTCCCTTCAATTCAATAGACACGCGTTGAAAAAGTTTTTTTTAGGTTTCACTTCCATCTCCGTACAAACTGTTATTCTTAGAAGTATATGAATATGTTTGTATTTATTTAATTTTGCTAAATACTGATCTGTACAAAAAGTTGTCATCAAGTGCAAGTAAGTAAATACTTACTATTATTATAGTTAGTGTAAGTAATACACTAAAAATGGGTCGTATAATATATGAATTTCTTCTTCAAAGTCAATTAATTAATTTTCTAAATCTCGTTTTTTTTCTCACTAAATCTACTAAATAAAAATTTAAGGAGGCGTATTCCGTAGATATCAAATCGTCCTCAAACCCAACTAATTTGCCTTTGAGATTAAATCATTTCCGAAATTGTGTTGCATTTGTTTCCTCGCTCTCTTTCTTTGCTTTTGGGTATTTAAGATTGGGAGATATGGGTTTAACAAATTTATAACAACGTTAAGGTAAAATTTTTACGAATTTGAGGGTAAAACACAAGTGCTTTTGTTCGAAATTTCGAAACTAATTTTTGGTAAGTGAATTAGAACACATTTTTAAGAAAAACATGATTGATCGTCCTGGTTAACAAAATCCATTAGTTTTTGTTCGAAATTTGTGAAGAGTTAATTAGAAGAGTTGATTTTTTTTAAATGGGATTACGTCTCCTTAAAAGTAAGGGGGTTCGATAATAATAATAATAAATTTATAGTCATAGTAAGAATTGAAGCGGAAGCTGACGGAAGGGAAGCTGGATTTTTTTTCTTCTTTTAATAGCTGGAGGGATGTCGAATCTTCATAAAGTTAATTTCCTTGATCGTGTTATTAATCCTTGACCAGTTTATAAATGTGGTGTTGAGCTCCATGGTCAGAAGAGGAAACTTCAAATACAAACGCAATGCATAAAAGTGTTTCGTGCGTTTCCCGATTTGTCACAACCTAGAAATAACATTACTTTTTAGTTTGATGTTTACTTTAATTCCAAGTATAACACAGTCACCGCTCACAGAAGTATGTCTAACCTGTAGAATCGTAAAATTTTCCAATACGCTGTTCATCATGTACTTCTCAGGAAGGTGCTTGAGTTTATTAATAAAATTCACCATATATTCACACATAGCTGAGCGCTGGATTCGGTAGACAAAACGTCCATTTTCAAAGCGAGGATATTCCGTCTCCACTTTCTCAACTACTTGCTTCCCAAAGGAGCAGACTTTCGTCGAACAAGTGATTGTCATATTGTCCTCACTCTCGTACCTAAAACAAAAATTATTTACATGATTTGAATGCACATTATTGTTGAATAGAATTAATGTATGGAATGAACAATTTTTTAAATAGTGAAATCGACATCAAAAGGAGTGAACAACCACATTAACAAATATTTTTCTCAAAGCGCTGAGATTATCCAAAAACGCTTGTCTCCGCCATTTAGCCGAAGAAATCCCAAATTTCGTATCGTTTCCGCCCGGTTAGCAAAACATTCATTTACACGCTGCGTAGATTTCATACATAAATACATTACGACTCTAAATGCAGTTTACATTTCATGTCAAAATTCATTTCAACCCAAACGACGTCGATCTCGATATTTCAGAATATCAGAAAATTGTTAGAATTACTGGCTCGTAACGGCGTAGAACGACCGTGCTTCATCCTGGATATTTGAGTTGAGATCTGCCCAGAATTTAACGAGGAAGAAGGCATTTTGGGGTCCTTTTTCATATAGTTCCTTAAGTCCGCCCTTTTTCTCTGGGAATTTGTCATAGATTTGACGAATATCGACTGACTGTAATAATAAAATACAAATAAAAATCTCAGTTAGTATATCAAATATTTTACCCAATAAAAATAATTCTTCAATATTGATCCACTATTCGCAACTGACCTCTAACACGGGGTCCGAATAAGAGGCAGGTCCGATATGCACAAACAGATGCTTATGATACTGAAATAGAAAAAAAAGGAAATAATTACTTTGGACAGGAGAACTTGATACTGTCTAGAAATCTAGATTCGATTCAAGTCGTTTGACCATATCAATTTCATGAAACGCTTTCATACTCAGGTTCGGATAATCACCAATTCTCATTAACTTGATTCGACGCCGTCGATAAAAAATTCTTAAAACGTTTCCCATGAATTGTCTGTCGTCACATGTCATTGCATATTAGACAGAGATATGCCAGCGATAAGTGACCTTTGAGCTGAATTTCAACAAACTCACTGTGTCAGGATCTTGTTGAAGATCCATGAAAGCTGAGAACTCGACAAGGCAAAGCTTGTTTGTGGCAATCGCTCTTCCTTCCCATGCTGGAGGTTGCGATGAAGTTATGGCCGCTGATTCAGAAACTCCGTTCCCAATAGAATGTGATTTCCCGCCACTTCCACCGTAAAGTGGTTGAGTGAAGGGCTTTACGCTAGAAATAAGCAGAAAAATACAAATTAATACTTTAGTCATTCCTAACAATTTAATTTCACATTTTCACCACGTAAACTTACTCTGGTGGTGGTGGCTGAAGCCCTGTTGACCAAAACTGCAACAACAACAAAAAAAACATTTATTAACCCAAATTTTACTTTTCGCTTAAATTTAACTTTTTTAAATGTTAATTCAAATTCTTTTTATACGGTTTTGTCGTCTCACCGTGGTGACAGGAGTGGTAGTATACGGGACGGGCGTGCCAAGGCCTACGGACAATGCAGATAAGCCTGAGGCTTTGTTCAAAGCGTTTGATGAAACAATTTGTGCACTGGACATAGAGGACATGGTCTGAAGAGTTTTGTGTGTATCTTTGGTTTGTTGATCCTGATTCTGCTGCAGCCATGATGAAAACCAAGAAAAAAAAAGAAAAGAAAAGAGTCAATTAGTGTTAAGAATTAGAGACCTTCCTCAAGTGCAGCGTCACGTCACGACCCAGAAAATGTTACAAAAAAAAGTTAAAAAAATCCAGCGGTACTCAAAATTAAAATCCTTAGCATTCTTCTCGCATTTATTTACATGTATCGCATGAGTTGGTAGGAATCATAATTCGTAAGGTAGGTAGCCAGCGCATTGCTCTTAATTCACGGGAATTCTCTTTTTATGCATTAATCTACGGAAGCATAACGAACGCCTTGCCTTTTTGTCCCGTCTCCTTCTGACTCATCTTCATTACTCATTCTCAATCTCAATCCACCCTTCCATCCACCACCGAACAACTTTAAAACAAAAAACATGGAATGGAATCACTTACTTTAATTTTGGCCTGAATCTCTCTCATCCTTCTTCTTGCAAGCACCTGGATGTGGGAGCTCACTTGCTTTCTTGTTCTCGTCTTTCCAGTCCTTAACTTTATGTACCTTGCTATTAGCTCGTTCCGACCTGGAAAATAAAATAAGAGAGAAAGTTAAATTGTGTTAAAACACTTTTCAAATTAAATTCAGTCTTATTAAGGTTAGTGATTAGCTAGCTTTATAGGAATGCCCTTTCTGTCCGTCAGTCTGTCAGTCGAGCATCAATAACTCCAGAACCGCTGAACCGATTTCAAATGTGATTGCAGATTTGGAATCCTCTGGTTCCGGACGTGTTCAGGTGCACTTTTGTTGGCCCGAAAGTGGACCCTTCAAGGGGCTACCCCTTGGGGGGTACTACGCATTCCTCCATAACCGAAAAAATTATCTCAGTGAAAGTTGTGCATCTCATCGAGATGAAGAACTTTAAGATTTGACCTATTGACCTGTGACCCCTACTTCCGGGTCAAAAATGACGTAGATGGCGACACCGGTATCAAATCTTATTTTCTATATCTCTCTTCGAAAATGGTTTTACTGTATTTTATACCTACTTCTCATCAATGCAACCTTAATATTGCGCTACCTTATTAACATCCATTGGTTTACAATGGTTTATTAAAGTTAATTATTCTAGGTTCATCCTCCTGGAAGATATGAACGACCTAATTTTTGACAGAGGAGTTCCAATTTCATTGTAGCATTCGAAATTTCACTTGAAATTAACGTCCTTGAAGACACTTGCTAGTTTCTTCTAAGAAAATCCTGCATATCTTGAATTTTCCCTTTCATGGTACTTGAAGCGATTCTAATCAAGGATTTAGGCAAGAAAAATGTAGCAATTTTCCTTTAGAATTTGAACATTGCATACATTGCATACATGACATTTATACATTGCAAGTATGAATGCGCTGGAGATGGAGGGGTTAAGCAAATTACACCGTCGATTATGTGGTATTCTTATTTAGGATCATAGTAATAAGCAAAATAACAAGAATTTCTTGAGTGAGTGGACTTGAGTGGACAAAAAAAATTGCTATCCCCGAAAAAAAATATACCAAGGTGAACACAAGTTAAGGCTTATTTTCCTTACTTTTTGTTGTTTCTTAGTAAAAATCAAAGGGGCACAAATTTTATGGAGCTTTGATGTCATTTTGTTTTCAAGAACACGTCATTCCGGGGTAAAGCGTGCGCAGACTACGCAAACTCATAATTCATACCAAAATAAACAATAGGACGACGGATTTTCAAAAGAATCTGGAACAAAACGCTCAAATTTTAAGAATATTGGGACTCGTAGCTTCGGTATAACGAGCTGAAGTATCCACTAACGGGCGGCCCAAACTTGACCAAGGAACCCGCATTCCGGTTTTCACCTTATTGCTAAAAAGTCAGGATATAATCTAAGAATGTTTGGAATGATGTTATAGCCATTTTGTACCCAAACGGCGCACAGCTATGAATAGAGAATTCCTCTTTGAACCTTGACAGTCCCAACTAATGGGCCACCACCACTATTGCTAAGTCATTTAAAAGTTCTGGAATGATTCCAGGAAAAGCCCCTAAAAGGAGAAAGTCAAGCCAAGCCATGAAAAGCTCAGGGAAGTTATTAGTACTCCTTTGGCAGAAACGCATGAACCATCCTCAGGTAAAATAGTTTTCCCTGTCCTTGAAGAAGGTTTAAATATTATTATAAACGCATTCCTGAACCCTCTCCCAGAGAAAGTGAAAGTCTGCCTTCGAAAATGGAATCAAGAATTCGAGCAATCTCTATCAAAAAGTGAAATTAAAGTCTGATTACCAAGAAACAGAGAGAAAATTAGAACATCAAAAGCCACATACAAAGCACAAAATTCTCATCCTTCCACCTACACAACTTTCACTTTGTGTACTCTATTTCTCCCTATCACCACCATCCCGTTCTCCCTCCTAACTCTTCCGCCGCCGTGACCGTTTGTTCTTCCCTTAAGTTATAAATGTAAGCGTTACTAGAAGGCAAAGCATGGTGGGGAAAGGAAAGGTCTAAAGCGTCTGTATCTCCCGATGATGCTCTTTCAAAATAATGGGACGTTGATGGGAACACATTCCTCTCATTTCGATTTTTCTACTTTTCTCCGATTTTTTTTCCAGCAATGCAAGGGCGGGCGGGCAGCCTGCCTGTCTGTCCAAGAGCCAAAAGCCGGGCGAGTAAACCGAAAAAAAAAGACCGGGGATATAGACAGGGTGTAGTGAAAAAAAAGACGGGAGAGAAGAGAAAGGCAAGAGGAAGGAAGAGTCGATTATTTATAGCGGGACTTTTGGGAGCGTTTGGTTCCGTCGTCGGTTGAAGAAGGGATTTTCCCTTCGCCACTCCTGATTTGTGGGCAAGAGAGAGAGAGAGAGAGTGAGAGAGAGAAATGGAAGAAAGTTTTTGGAAAGAGGGTCGCCTCGTCGGTCTACGCCGGAGATCACCCGGGAGAATATAAGGGGAAAGTGACTAGCTAGCTTCTGAGTAGGTTCGTAGCATTCACTCTAGCTCGACTCCAAACTTCCAGCTCCAGTGTGGGGAGGGGTAGACAACTATGCCAAGAATGTCCAATTAGTAGATGTTCACGGTAGGAGCTCCAAATGAAAGTTCGGAGAGAGAGAGAGAGAGACAGGACAAGAGGAGAAAAGAGAGACAGACGAGGATGTGAGAAGTTAGAAGGAAACGTAGTAGAGAGATCTGTTTGCCCTTTGCCAAACTCTTCCAACCCGAAGCATAACATAGAAGAGCGGGGGAAATGGATCTCTCCGAAGAATCGGAGACAGCTTTACATGCACAAGAAGGCTTGAATAGTCAAATATACTAAACAAATGGGTTAAATCCTATTCACAACAATTTACTACACTTTTCCGTCCCTCTTTCCAACTACCAAATACTCACCATACATCTTCCCTTCGTCGGATAGAATAATCTTTCTGCGTCCACATGGTGGATAAATTGCTAAAGCCTCTTGGAAACTTTGCTCAATATCAGGACTCCAAACTCCCTCCGCATCCGAAGATGACAAATCCTTGTCGTCCTAAAATATCACAATCAAAAACAAATATTAATAACCACTTTTTAATCATTTTCCAAAACTTAGTTAACTTAAATCCAACTAAAACTAACATAGCCATCAGTATAACATAACACACGCAATAAATCGCATTTCTCGAATTTTACCAAAATCTAGCTCCAATTAGAGAAATTATGAATTCTGCTTAGTACAAAAAAATCCTTCACCAAAAATTGATTTGAAAAGTCTTCATTTCAACTTCATTTCGCCGATTTCAGAGTTAGACTTTCTGTGACTTCTCAGTTCTCACTTTCTCTATTATTATTATCAATTTTTACATTTTATCAAATTTGATTTCATTCTCTGTAATAAAATAGAACCAAATGCAAGTATTCTTCCCTTCACAACGATTCGTCGTTTGTCTTCTCTCCCACCCATGCGGAAAGCTGACGACAACCAATGATTTATTTATTGAACGTCATTTGTCAAATTTCTATGAAAAATTTCTTTCTGTTTTGACCCAAATAAAGAACAGAAATAGAGCAGGAAATTGAGTTTCGTTTGCTTGCTTCGCAAAATTTTGAAAAATGGGCCCTGGCTAAGGCTAAGACTACTATCGTATTTACAATTTCCGTTTTAAATCATCTCGTCCCAGCTACTTAGAACACCATAAACGTCATCGCTGACTATGTCATCCATGATCCGTCCGTCCTCGAATGTTTTCATCAAAATAAAAAAAAATTCCATAAATCAAGGGAACATAATATCAACAATCCTGGGAGATATATTGCTACGAATGGATCTCCACTATGCAATTCTATTTTTGCAACATTGCAACATACTATAAAGGATAACTAATAGTATTACAATTTACATCTTCCAAATAACAAATGGCTGTAGCCTATTTGCACAAGATAAGATTATCATTTTTATAGGCTGCTACTTAATGACATAATCGGCAAGTCTGTGTGCTCTCTTTTACGTCGATAAGTCGTCGTAGAGCATCTATCTATCCAAGGATAAACTGCATCTATCGAAACACTATTACTAAAAGCTTGCTTAATTACAAGAATCAAAATAATATAATTAAATATCTTAAGTTACAACATTTAGAGTAAGATTAAGCAAAGTATTTTCTTACGTCGCTGACATCAAGGCTTCTGTCACTACCCGCTCCTCCGTTGGTATCCGGAGCGGGTACAGAATTTGGAGTCCAAGGGGAAGACAGCTTGCTGTTTAATAACCACCCCAGTTCAACAGATTTATCGGGAAACTGCAGCACTGTAAAAGGAAAATACTGAGTAATCAAATTCATTCATGCCTCAATTGAAACCTCAAAGTTCAAAACACGCCCAACATGGTAACATTTGTCTATTAGCCCTACTAAATAAATTAAACTCTGTGACTGATAGGCTACAAATCTAATTTTCACTTTCACCATTTTCTCACCTACCCTCATCACTCATCATCAACAAATGCAATAAAGCAAAACAGGAATAATTTTCTCCGTCTAGTATGGTTAATAAATAATTTCCCAAATTTGACTAATTTGCCACTAAAATTTGACCCTACGTAATGTAATAGCCGACTCTATTTCCAGTGACACAACCTGGCTACTTCAATTGGTGTCTCAGTTTACAATCACTTTACATATCACATCCGGTCCTTCAACTTACTGACTGGATTTCAGCCGACAAATATTGGACGTCCCAAAGCCGGATGAAAACTCATGTCGGTGAAAACGGTAAAATGGAAAGACTGAATAGGAATGAACTCACTTCCCTATTTCAAAATGTTGATTTTTGTTAAAACTTTACAATACATTTTTTTAGGCAGTTTGAAATTAAAGTATGTGCTGCTATGAACTGGACGCGTGCCTTTTTGTCCATTGGTTACCTTGTAAACCACGCACAGTGGCAGGCGGTGAAGTGGCAATTGTGCAATGTCAACAGTTCTTGCCAAAAACAAACGTTGTTGGGCCAGAGAGAGGAAAAGAGCCCCCACTCCAAAGTATCCGATGACATGCCAATAAGTACATGTGCCAGGAATAAAAGACACTAAAACCAATTTTCATTCATTCAAAAAATAAATATGAATGGAATCATCGGACACTACTTATTACAACCTTCACCTGCTTCATCCTCCCCGGGTGACTCACACTTTCTTTTTTGGAATTTGAAACACATCCAAGAAATTAAAAAAAAAAAAATAGTAGTTATAATCAACAAGCCTATTTAATAGATGAAATATAAGGCGACACACGTCCAAAGACTATAAATTACCAACGCCAATGCAACATAACGACACGTCAACACCACAAGACCAACTTGAACTTGTCTACTTATCATCCCATGTGCTACACTCAAAATCAAAAAAAAATCCAACGAATTATGATCTGCAGAGTAATTACCGTCATCATAATTATTACAACTGTAATTAGTGATTGCATAAATATACGAATTAACTATTTGGCCCAATGTCTATAAAGCACCAACAAAAATTACATTAATACCTGGAATATTTGAATGGAGGTGAGTTTTTGCGGGCTTAAGGTTTCTATTCCGATAAATTTACTAAATACCCTAAATTAATTTGGTAATTAATTTAAAATTTTAAATGAGATCTTTTATATGTTTACTGTACCCCCAAAACGATTCATGTGCCCTTTGAGACAGGAAATTAAATTACAAAGAAGTCGCAAGAATGAGTCTCAATGGACCCATAATGTTCCGATAACACGTTCTATTTAACACATTACACCCATAAAATCTCCAAATTTGTGTCACTGCATTATTTATTCGAATTTAGTGAGGGGCATAAGTGCAGTCAATCGTCAATCGGGGAGCGTTGGATGCATTTTAATTGAGAAAGTGCAGACGACCAAGAGAAAGAGAGGGTGGTTCCTTTTATTCGATTAACGGCGTCTCATAATTTTTCAAATGACCAAAGAGCTGTTTTATGTGCGCATTCGGCCAGCCCCACATTGACTTCTAATGCATTATGCATTGACAGCAGAGACGAACTGACGACTGTTCTGGTTCTGGCACTGGAGTCTACAGTCTAGCTCCTCGTTCGAGGTGGTTCCTAATAAAATGGCTACCTCCATTGTTTGCATATTTTATTTGTTGTTTCTCCCTGGGACCTTCGTAATGATGACTACCGGTTACCTCGTCGAGTGAAGATGAAGAGAGTTGAAGGGCCTTGAGTCCTTGGACGTGATTTCTCAGTACTCACAGAGCCTAATGTTCCAAGTCAGTGTAGTGGCAGAGAGGGGGAAGGGGGGGGGGGATACACTGTGAATAACCACTTTCTGGGTCTACAAGGATGGAGGCAGGGTACATAGAGGGTTGGACAGATGCAAAGCGATGTTGTAACGAGGATTAGATACGAATATTGTGGAGAGCTGGAGCTGGAGAAGCGGGAGCAAGCAGCGGGAAAAATAATTGATCTCGGGGTGCCTTGGAGCGCTTTGAAGAAAGATGGTCTCATCTCTGTCTGCGTAAGCATAGAGAGAGAGCTGTAGTAGGTCCAGCAGGCCATGTGTCTAGGGCCCCCTCCCTTCAAAAAAATATGAAAGAAAAACCCGGGAAAGGGGGGAAGCTCATCATCTAACTAAATCTCATCCTCATGAGATAGATGATCAACTGAGATTCAGAAGCTACGAGCTCACTTTACTCTCAGTTTTCGCTCAATGATACTTTTAGTAGCTCAGAAAAATGGGGATGGACGGTGGATGCTTAATACCAGCGGCAGTGTTTACAAATTTAAAATCAGCTCCTTCGTTACTCGAAAATGCAAATCCAATCGGTTTCTGATTCGGTTTCGATTCTACATCAATTTCAACTCTCCCATAAATCAAACAAAACTAATAAATTATCATACAGAAGACCAACGATCTACAATGGAGTGTTATTTGCCCTCAAAATATTCAAACGAATAGAATTTTAAACCATTTCAATATAAATTTCGAATTATATTTATATTTTAAAAACATATTATTGTGGAGTTAATGTTTCCCTCAGCCCGTTCCAAACGATCAATATTTGTACTTAATCTTTGTATTTTCCACTGAAATGGATTGAAAAGTCAGGCTGAAAGTAATTTTTAGTAAATTGTAAATTATCAAATTCTAAATTGTACTTATTTTAAACCTGAATAACATATTTGAATATTGAATTAACTCAAGTGCCTACCACCTAAAAGGGCAAGTACAGCGATGACAATTTGATAACAATTTGCCCCTGGGGACTGTTTGGTCCTAACCGAAGTGTTCTAGTTTAATTATACAGCCCTAGCAGTCAGCGTGATGGGGCCAGTAGAGAATGAATCTTTTGATACGGATTTCCCCAGTAATGTCAAGCATGCAGTGTAGGAAAAATGCCAGCCACGAGGGAGAGAGTTTACTCTCGCTTTACTCCTTTCCTAGGCTGTTTTAGCTATCATCTCGTCATTGCCTTGCTCCTACAGATCGTACAATAGAATAGAAAAATCGGAAATCGAAAACCTGGAAATGCTGTATTTCCTTATCCCTCCCTCCTTGTAACGTGGTCTAACTAAATTTGATTCAGACTCTCATCTTCAGCAAAATGAATCAATGTACCAATGTACATGGGAGTCCAAGTCCTCTTCAATTTGAATTTTGAACATGTCATGTTCATCTGTCCATAATCATATTACTACTTCTTTCGTCCATTCTAACTTGCGTGGCCATAGAAGTGCGGGTGGTTGGATCATCAGTGAGGAAGACGCACTGGAAGAGAGGGAAAGAAAAAGAGGAAAATGATTTCCTTAAGTGGTCGTCGTGGCCGTTCGTGGTAGGGAAGTTTAAGATGGATTGAACTTTAGGTAGGTCGTCTACCATCTTCCATCCACCAACAGGTACGTTGGAGAAGGAAGATTTTGAATTTGGGTTCAGCCAAGGCAGCATCAGCAGCAGCACAGAAAAAGACTCTTAAGAGAAAAGACACAACAGGTGTTATGCTGAGAGAGAGAGAGGACTAGAGAGAGAAGTTTTTGGGCTCAACCGGTTCCATCATCAGCCTCCAACTTCTACCTCACATCTTCTCCTACACCTTACCTTTAGAAGAGATTGAACAAGATTCAGAAGAAAAAAAAAACTAAGAAGATCAACATAGGCCTGGGCTTCTCTCCCATCCCTCCGGCACTTAACCGCTAACGACCATCAACAACCCAAAACCCATAAAAAACTCATTTCCCTTTGTCAAGAAGAAGGAAAGGAAGAAAAGCAGCCCTCTTAAGTCACTTACCAACCAGCAACCAAGGAGTAAAACTCTGCCTAGCCTACATGGCTCTAGCACTTCAGGGAAGGACCCAGGCAACAAAAAAAAAAGACAAAGATGAAGGAGGAACAGGTGAGAGATGAAGACAATGGTCATACAAGCAACAGCATCCAGAGCTTAAAACCTCAAGAATAGCTTGGGAAAGGCAAGCCCAAGCCCGGCTCAACATTAGCTCTCCCCAGGTTCTAACCCTATACCTTCCTAACAACAAATAACAATGAACCAAAAAGTACGGCCACCACGTTGACAAGTATCCACCACCATAGAGACCATATTACCTCATCTTCACAAATCCTTTGTCTTCGTTTTCTTAATGAGGAACTTGTACTCTCGCACAGGTACAAAAAAAGGTACGCTCCTTCCTAGAAAGGAAAAAAATTACCAAAAAAACCTAACAAAGCTAATAACGTCCCCCACACTTTCCACTTGCTGGCCTTTAATACCATTCGTAGATGATTTTTACAGTACGGGAGAGAAAGAAGGAAAAGTAGAAAAGAAAATCTGGAAATCAACAGGTTATAATCTCATATCCCCTCCGCCTTTTCCCGGAAGAGCAGCGTACCATAACCCAAACCTTGAGCTCCATTTTGTAGCAGAAGCGGGAGGCTTTCCAAATCTAATGTCAACAAAAACTAAGGTTTCCAAAAACCAGGTTACATTAACACGTAACACGCTTATTACTCCAAAGAAATCCGCGACATCCACCAATTTTGTAAAGACTGCAATGGCATCAACTTAAACCAAACGATTAAAAAGGCTTTCTGGCCCACGATTAGATACAAAAGAAAAAAAAACCGAAAACCTTTATCCAAACGATTAAAAAGGCTTTCTGGCCCACGATTAGATACAAAAGAAAAAAAACCGAAAACCTTTACGTTATTTTTAGGTTAGGCTTTTTAAGATTTAGGTTAGCCTACCATTATATTCTTCACAAAGTAATTTCAAGTCTAGGGTTGAATTGCCATTATTTAAGCTGGAACATGAAGATTGAAGATAATTTTCTGGGATGTAAATTTTGAGGCATATTCAACCCTTTTTGGGCACCCGAAAAATATACAGGAATCAATTATAAAAATTTTGAAATAAATGTACATAAATAATCCGGATGTCATTCTCGAAATTTGAAACAAAGAAAATAAATGCTCGAATACGAACTAGAACAATACAGGAAGCAGGAAGAGGTGTGAAAGTGAAAGGGAAAGATTTCCCAAATGGCTTCAAGGAAGAAAGTAACCTTTTGATTTACTTTGGAAGTGGTGGCGGTGGAGCGATCATCTCATCAACTTGATGTTGTTGTGTTCTTGATTTTCTCCTTGGGAATTGGAAAGAAAAAAGACAGCAGGAGGGGTACGACGGGACGGGAACTGAAACTAGAGCAAGAGCATCATGGATGGAAAGCAAAGGCAATGGAAAAGCGAAGAACAAGTCTCGAGTTTATATCTCTCTTTCCTTAATAGAATTAAAGTTAGGTAGAGTCTAGCTACTGGGTTTTCCCATAAAAAAATGAAATAAAAAGAAAGGAGTAGCAGGCAGAAGATCTTCTTGATAGTTTGCCCAAAAAGTCAAGATCACTTCTTCCCGCAAGTTCCCTCATCTTTTACTCTGGTTTTCCCATAAAAAAAATGAAATAAAAAGAAAGGAGTAGCAGGCAGAAGATCTTCTTGATAGTTTGCCCAAAAAGTCAAGATCACTTCTTCCCGCAAGTTCCCTCATCTTTTACTCCCGCAACCATTTAATATCCTTTCCTTCCTTCCCCAAGAAGATCCGCTACACCAAAACTACAACAACCTTCCTTTTAGAACCTCTTCGTGCTTAGCAACTTCCCAGTATTTAAAAAAAAATCTAAGTACAGTTATTATAATTATGTTCGAGAACCAACCACCTCGTGTACGTACACAAAATTGACAATCAGCTTGAAACTTACACCAAAAACATTTAATTGTGCCACTGAAACGAAGAAAACTGAAATTTGCTTTAACACCAAAGTAATCGTAAAATCATTTCGCAACTATGTCAATACTCCGCAAAATTACTGAATGATTGATGATGACAATTTTAATTTCCTTTAAGCAAATTTTAATTTGTCGCCCAATACTATCACAAATTCTTCTTCCCACCTTAGAGAAAGCAGTGCTTGTCTCCCGCAAAAACAATAATTGTTTTTGCGGGCGGCAATCACTGCTCACTGATTAAGAACCCAAAAATAATTGTTGGGTTCTCTGTTATTATGCTTTCTATTAGAAATTAGAGAAAGCAGGACTTTGGTTTTTTCTTGTCACATTCTATGTACATCCCTCCGTCTAACACTTCCACTTCAAGGATTTAGGATAGTAAAAGCACGACAACGGTCAGGTTACGTCCGTTTTTCAGTTTGTATCCCCCTCTCGTCTAACCTCAGCCACACCTTTTAAGATTTTAAAAATAAGACCTGTAGACCCTCTTTCAATTGAGGAATTGATCTCTGGAGTTGATCCTGTTTCACGCTTAATAAAATCCATCTTCTTTTCTTTTAGCTTACCCACTTAAGGTGGGGTCGCCGTGTCCAACTGAAGTTCTTCTTACTTTTACATGACTCATAAAGAAAGATATTTCTCAACAAAATACGGAGATTCTGAGACGGGAAAGTAGGGTTTTGAACACGTTTGTGGAGTGAAGATTAGTAAGTCCTCTCTCTTGCAAATGGTGCTGAGTCACACACAGTGCAAGACGAGAGTCAGGTAGTCTGTCTTTAAAGACGTTTTACCACTTCTAGTACCACTACTGCTAGCTTGCTTTTTTCTATTCTATCTCTCTCCAAGATACAAAGACAAAAATAAAATCTTCAGCATCTACGTCCAAATCCTAAGAGATTCGGAAAGGAGAAACAAAAAAATAATAATAGAAGGCATAAGGCCTCCTCCGGCTCCCTCCCCATTGTTACTACTTGATGCACCAGGGCGGAGGAGAGAGCCTTACCTAAATGTCCTTCCGTTGAAAGGCTCGCGTTCAAGGCCAAGGTGAGTTCAAACGAGAATGATCAAGACACAC
>JABASL010000274.1:0-20980 GCA_019775825.1 Neanura muscorum | reverse complement strand
TCAATGAGTTAACCAAAAGCACTTCGTTTAAGATAAATAAAACTTAAAAATTTTATTAGAAGCACGGATAGTCCTCTTGCAGTATATGCTGCAGGGGGCCACAGAGGTCAAATCATATTGGCACTTGACACTAAAGGCAAAATCTTGTTTTTTTTTAAAGAATCACTGAAACAGTGTTTTACAAAAAGGGAGAGTTAACTAAAATGCAATTAGCAAATGTTAGAAACATACAAAAGTAAATTAATCTCGAAAATAATTACTAATTATATTGTAGTTATTAACCTAAATTAACCTAAAAAGGTTCCAGAGGGAAAGGAACTCCCTCAACCCAACTTTACACAATCAGTCATTTTCCCGTATTTAAACTAAACTAAAATTTCCTGTTACAATTATTTAAGTTAATTAATTAACTTGGTTAGACGGAAGTGTAGGGCTTAAACTTGGCCTATGATTGACAGATTAATTAATTTATGGTAAGACTAACCTTAAATAATTTGGGAATTGACGGAATTAACTTTAAGATTTTGACAGTTGTGGTAGGACGCTGCTTATTGGCTAAACTCAAACATAGACAAAGATTACGTACAGAGCATGACGACTGCTTGGCAGAACATCATTGAACTTTGGAACGTCATTTTGTGTTTTTATGGAGTTGCATTGTTGCCTCTGGCTCAACATAGATTGCCTAAACGCCAATTGCTTAATAGCGACTGCGATGTGACCTGACTGACCTAGCCCAATCTCCTGGACTGTCGCCCTGATGGGAATGGTGATGGTGCCCACTGGTATGGTGATGATGGTGATGGTGCTTCCGTGGCAGTGCATCGTGTACAATTATTTCACCATCATCCCTCATACCCTCAATAGAGCTAAGCCGACTCCTGAAGTCCAGTGTGTCCTTGGCCTTGAGACTTTTAGCCGTACTGTTTATTGTTGTGGATCCAGTTGGTGGTCCTCCATTGGCCGCTAGTGTGTCCCACGCTCTTCTATAAAGCCGTCCTAAACCCACGTCTGAACCAGAATCGACTGACGTTATTGTGTGATTATCCGGTGACCCACGATGATGGCGATCATGCTTCCTTTTGACGCGATTCCTGAAATTTTTTGAATTTTTTAAAAATTACGTACCGAAGATATGGTTTCTTTCTGTACAAAAAGGTCAAAGTATAGTAGTGCCAAGAGTCGTGGAAGTACGCGTGATACCCTTTGACATGTTTACCAATTAGCGCATGCGCGTGCCGTTTACCGTGAGTTCTTTTTACAAGTGCTGGAGCCTTGGAGCCCAAGTGGTTAAAAATGGTGCGTGAAATTGTTCAACCGCCATCACTGTACTTAGACGCTTACGTATTATGGCAGTTGTTGGACCCGTGTTCTCAGGATTTTTGAATATGGCACAGTCGCAATTTTTTCCTTGAGCGTTTTAGTGTGGCTGTTCTGAAAAAAATCCGGCCCATTTACGGGACGTTGGGGAATCCAAATATCGTCTTCCTACTCGCTGGTCTGGAAAGGGAAGGGCGAGGAGTGTAAAAACTTTGGAATCACTCCGTCGCTGATGATGTTGGTGAGGATGATGAACATGTCGTGGGGATGGTGCGACATCGCTGCAAGGTGTTGACGAGTAGGAGTAGAGGAAATCTTGTCTGTCGTCTCTACTAGAACAATTACGCACAATGCTCAGGGCTCAAAATATTGGTTACACTCTGAGTAAACACGACTTTGACCAACGTGCGGCGACTCTGACCTCTACGCTCTTAATTGTAGTGAAGAGTGAAGGAAGAATTTTGAAATAAGGTCAGAGGTCAAGAAGTTGCTAAATCTAGTACGTTAATTTTGCAAAATTGTTAAGGTCAATTTTGTTCTGAACGTAAGATAATCAGGACAGGACCTCTGTTAATTTTGTGGACAAGGTCGTTACTATCTAAACACTAATGAAGCCTCGACAATTTTTTAGTATTTGATGTTACTTAATTGTCGATCTTACTTAATTGTCATTAACTTTCTAAAGAATTTTTTTTTACCTTCTGACAAGGAAAACGATGAGGATGATAATGGCCGCCAGTATGATGACTCCACCAAAAATACCCAGAGCAATGATTCCACCTTTTGACCAATTAGAATTAATAATTTAGATTTCATAATTTTAAGACAAGATTAAAGAGTTAAACGGTTAAAAGAAGGGTTAAAGGGTTAATCGATTGGTTTGGCTTCTTAATTTAAAGTTTGGATTCGTTTTTACCAAGGTTAAGTCTGGACACCGCGGAAACTTTTGTCTGGACTTCATTGATCGAATTCCTTGGCAAATCAGCATTTTGTGGCTTTCCCTTGTGAATAATGTTGACATTGATACTTTCTTCCGTGTTCAACGGTGGGTGTGGATCTGATTCAATTCCATTGTTCCGTACTTCGGGATTTGGTTGAACTGGTTTCACTTCCGGCTTCGGAAGGAAGTGAACAGGGGGCACTGGCTTGGGAGTCTCTGGAACTGGCGGCAGGGACTGGGGCGCTGGTTCGTCGCCATAAATCGGATCTTCGTATTGGTTGGCCTCATCATAGGATTCCTCCTCCTTGGGTGTGAAAACCGTGGGTGGTGGAGCTGTAGTACTGGGCGCGGTAATAAATGGGACTCTTCTTGTCGTATGGGTCGGGAGTGGAACCGTTGGATCCGGAATTCCAGTGGGTGGTCGATACTCTCTGCATGTTGGAGGAAGGTTATCGTATGCGCCGTCAATGCATGTTAGTATTACGGGTCCGGACAATACGAATCCTTCATTACATTCATATCCAACTCGGTACGCATTTCCGTTCTCTTCAAGTATTTCATAGTGACCATTTACAATTGGAGCTGGTTCAGGACATGTCACACCTTCACACCGTGGCGGTGGCCCGTCCCATTTTTGGTCAACATCACAAATTAGGTCTCTTCTTCCTACCATTACGTGCGAATCATGGCAAGTATAGCGCACGGTGCTCTGATAGCTTTTGGTTCCATTGAGCAACAGGAATTCACCATTTGGAACTTGGGCTGGAAGTCCACACTCGAGAACTGAAAAATTGATTAAATGTCATCAATCTTTCACAATTTTCAATTTATATTGCAATCAATCACTACATTATAATTTAATTGTCAAAGCTTCAGGGGGAGTCTGGCTGAATAATTTAAGTTTGTAACGGCAGAAGCCTCAAGAATTGTTCTTTTCGTGAGGAGCCGAACCTTGCCATGTGTGATGAGATGCTTGTTCCTACCGTTACTTTGACATGTGAAGTCTATTATTATATTAACAATTTCACATTAGCAATTTTACATTAGCAATTGGGACAATCACTAGCTACACGCAAATCATCACATCACCAAAATTAGTATTCGACACTTTAGCTTTACAGGCAAAGAATGCTCATTTTCTGCCTCAGGGTTGGAAGTTGGGTCAATCTCCAATTAGAATTAACGGGATTGATTCCTAATTCGACACTTTTGCGTAACTGGTAACTAGTCCTGTTTAAAAAATTTTGCGAAGAATTTATTCTGTATCGTAGGGGATATATCCTGTGGATAAAATCCCCCACGATATGGGATAATTTCCAGGATAACTATGCATATGCATTTTTTGCATCAAATTATCGGTTCACTTAGCATTTGGGTTGGAAGTTACAATGCCCAATGGTTGAGCTTCCACTACTCTAAATAATTAGTAATAATTATCATTGCAAAATCTTGGCTTCTTTTGGGTGCAGTTAGTCACTTTAACTTCAAAAAGTTAACTTTGACGAGTTTAAAATGCCTTACATAAAATGCCTTACATTTACAGACAGGTGGGAATTCAGAATAGAATCCATTAGGAAGACATGTTCGACTATCTGGTCCAATGAGAATGTGTCCTGAATCACAGCGATGTTCAATGCGAGCCCCAACTTCGAGACTTGTTGCCAACAGTGTAGAATTTGGTGGCTGTTCTGGGCGTCCACAGCCGCGTGGCCCATGTTGACAAATGAAATTATGAGGGTCATTGCAATTAGTATCAGACCACAACCATCCTTTAGCACCATCAAATCGTGCGCATGACCCGCGACCGGCCGGTAGATTCCAAAATGAGACCGTGACATCTTTTCCGTTGAGCCATTTCCAATTATTAGGATCCTTTGTGTCACGGTATGGCTCCTAGCCAGTATTGAGCTGAAGGGTCACTTCGATGTCGCTAAAATTATAGGTAAACGCCAAAATTAACGCCATCCGTGTCGAAAACTACAGGTACAAGTGTTAAAATTTATCCCAAGCGTTTTGGTATGCGGCGACCGAAACCAGTGAACTAATTTTAATTTTTGATAACTTGTTGTGCGGAATTCTGTGAAAGAAATTGAATGGCGGCGAGTTACAAGTAGAACAAATGAGGCAAAAACCAAGAATTGACGAGAAATCGATATTTTTGGGCATTTTGACGTTATTGGTTAGGTTAGTTAGGTTATTAGTTAGGTTAGTTCTATTTTAGTTAGTTTTATCAGTTTTTGAGCCGTTAATAGCATCTTACCCTCCACATCTCCCAGCTGAGAAATCCTTGTAGCGCTGGATTGCTGTCATCAACAAGACTTCCACCCCGACTTGCACAAAATTGTCTAGCTTCTTCGAATCTTAAGCTTTGTTGGTTATAGAAAATGTAGCACTTGCTATTATACGTGGCAGTACTTCCCGGTGGTTGATCCCTAAATTGTGGACATCTTTCAATTGGTAACGCTTGATCAGTGTACACGAAAGCTTCACAAATTGAAAGCGAATTCCCCGGTGGTCCTTCTAGTTGAACCGAGACAAAAGCTCCAGCGATCGGTGGATTGCAAGGCAAGAAAAGTGGTTTCCCTTCTTCAATAACACCCACAAACTTGTTACAAACCGGGTTAACTCCAAGATCCGGCCGGTTATTCCCAACTCGTACGACAATATTAGCCACTTGGCCATCCCCGCAGCAAGGTCGTCCAAAGTCGAGCCGAACAAGTTGTACCATGTAAGGCTCCAGGAGATTGACGTACCACCAAGGTGCACGCTCTGGTTGTGTCAGAGTGCAGGTATTCGGGTTAAAGAAATTGGCCGCCGAACCATCGACCGCCTTCTGTGGAACACCGGTTCCGGCTACCGAAGATTGCATTGGAGCTTTTCCAGCCGCGACGTTTAGCACTGTGGACAGAAAAACGAAATTAAATCTTAGAATCCAGCCTTGCGCACAGCCCGAGCCCGAGCCTTGACGTTAGCCTGCTCTTTAGTCATTTTGCAGTGTTGAACCAAGAATTTACACTTGCGCTACTCGTTTTCCAGCACTGTGCATGGCCGAGCCGCTTTTACAAAAGTAGCCATATTGGCTCTTTAGCCGTTTTGCAGAGTTAAAATAAGAATTTGCATATGCACCACGCGTTTTCCTGCCCTGCGCATGGCCGAGCCGCTTTTACAAAAGTAGCCATATTGCTGTTCAGTCGTTTTGCAGTGTTGAAATCAGAACTTGCACATGCGCTATACGCGTTTTCAAGGAAAGCAAACAGAATGATGATTTCTTGCGTACGGCTCTTTGAACTCCATATTGCATAACGACCCACAAATTTAGTCAAGCGGGGAGCATGAACAAACGTTTGAAGATTCTTAGAGCCTCCCCTCGTGTCTTCGACCGTACTGACATGTAATTCCATCCTGTCAATTCTGTCAAGTGTCAAGTCATTCACAAAACTTAAGAAACTTTGTTTAACTTTTTAAACTTAACTACTTGAAAAGTTCAAAAAGACGCAAGGCCAAAGGAAATGAAAAACTGTAAAGTTAATTTCAAACTCAATTAAAGCATTACATATATTTGGAGGTAAGTGTCGCTCATTCATGATTGACTGTCGATTGACTAATCGTTTCCCTTAAAAACTATTTGTCCAGATGAGCCATCACTTTTTAAACACTTCACTTTAATTGCTGTTTAAAAGTTAAGAAAGAACCTCCTTGGTCCAATGACTTCCTATTGTTTTCATCCAACAAAAGCATTTTCTAAACGTTTGTTCTAACGCCTTGAATTGAAAAAAATTGGATTGTCACTCCACCGGATTTGTGCTAATTTTCATTTCCTGTTAAAGGTTATGTCTACAAGACAAAAAAGGACAAATCGGATTGGTTGAAAGCGAAACTAAAAAATTGTCTTTTGTTAAATGTCTTGCGTAAACTCAATTTCATCCTACCGGTTACGTTAATCTCAATTGACGTTTAGTACAACGTTTAATACGGGTTTAATTTTAAGAAAATGTAGGCCTACAGACTAGACAAATCACGTCGAAAGTTAAAGTCTTTAAAGATGAGATTTAGTTTAATTGGAGTTAAAATATTCATTTGATGATTTTGGCCTCATTAACTTCCTGCCACACCTGTATTTTAAATTTTACTTTAAATTGTATCAATTAATTTAACCAATCAAACCACTTTCTTTTTACTAGCTACAAAGTCGATCAACTTCTTTTGTTTTGGAGTAATTAAACTGAAATCCACTTTCAACAAAAATAATTTTTAATTATTGAAATTAAATGTTAATTAATTAGACTTGTTGAAATTGGTTGAAATCAAAAGATAACAATAAAAAACAAGACGACATGAGTATCCTAATTATTTAGACTGACGATGAGAGGGGAAAAACTAATAAAATCCATCAGTAAGCAGGCAAAGTTTAAATAAAATTTCGAGCGACATTAAACTCATACCAACAACATTTGAGCGACATTTTACAACATTGAAGTGACATTAAATCCAAATAACCGTCAGGAACTTTAAATTGAGTGACATTTTGCAAATTGAGACATCAACTTACGTACTCGTTAACTAACAATTCCACTTTTTAAGTCTTGGAATGTGATAATTGTTACAATGGAAATCGAGTGACTAATTCTACTTTCTGCAATAAATTTTGCATCCATATTCTATAATTTGCGATACGATTAATTAAAATATTAAATTTGAATTTCTGCAAAATGTCACAGACAATATGAAAACCGGCTGCCATTAATTTCAAGACTATTTCGCTAAAAATAGTAACAAATATTCCGAATTACAGCTCAGCCGCCTTACCTAAAAGCTTAACCGCTAAAAGTTTACGTACTAGCGAAGAAAATTTTTGAACGGTGACAAAGTTCTACACTGAGAACATTTGAACGACATCAAATTTCTACATTGACAGCATTTGAACAACATAAAATTCCTACATTCACAACATTTGAACGACATCAAATCCCTACATTGACAACATTTGAACTACATCGAATTCCTACTTTGACAACATTTGCACCTAAACCTAAACCTAAACCTAACAAAGCTACAGCGAAGGCTACCCTAAAAGCTTAACCGTAAAAGTCTACGTACTAGCGAAGAAATTTTTTGAGCGGTATCAAAGTCCTACATTGAGAACATTTGAACGACATCAAATTCCTACATTGAGAACATTTGAACGACATCAAATTCCTACATTGACAGCATACGAACAACATCAAATTATAACATTGACCACATTCGTACGACCTTAGATTGTTACATTGAAAACATTTGAACGACAGCTTACATTAGAGTGACCAAAATTGGCAACATATCGAGAAATTGGGATGCCACAAGCGTAACTTGTAAACTCCGTAGGTTTCCAAATCCTGGAAAAGTGACAACTTTTGCTTAAAAAATTCCGACTTCACGAAATTTTATTGACTAACTTCTGAAAAAACGAAAAATTTCTTTGAAATTTGAAACAGGATTTTGAACATTTAGAATTCGTTGACTCCCCTTCAGGGAGCCCTGCTGTCGTCAGCCTAAAAATGGCAAAGTATTGTATTCATTACACCATTAAATTTGTCATTAATTTCTCATTACCCACCCGTTCTGCTCACTACCCGTAAATTTTTTGTCGTTCTTTAAGTGTCGATCATTGAGGTCGACAAAAGAAAGACGGATATGAAGGGATACCAGGTGGAAAAATACGACAATCAAAGTCTTCAAAGACAGACTAAAAAAGATTCGTCAACGAACCGAAATTTGAGAACAAAGGATGCCCAGTCATTTGCGTTGTTTGTGTTCTGTAAAACGTTATTTCCAAAATAGGATTTAAAAGCCCTGGTCATTGGTTAATGTGCCGAAAAAATCTTTAGTAAAAATAGAAAAGTGGTGATTAAACCTTAGTCAGTATTCAGTAAGACACACATTAAAAATTAAATGCACGAACAGTCCAAAACCCAAAATTGCGGATATCATTCCCTCAATTTTGGTGTTCATGTCGTGCCGAAACGGGCCTCATAAATTCTACATTTAGAATTTACACCAAGTCGTTTCGAGAATTACGCTGACGTATCATAAAAGTGCAATTTTAATTTTTACTTGCTTGCACGTGGACTGTGAACACTGTTAACAGTTCCACCCACAACGGCGCGGCGGCGGTCATTAAACTTCTTCGATTCCTTTCTAGTCATATTTGTCAAATATTTAGAAATTTGTCATAAAATTTCGAAAAATATGAAATCCTTGTTAGAATTTATGAATTTAATAAGCGTGCGCTTGTAATTACTGCACCAGTGTTTATGTGTGTCTTTGAAAGGTTTACAGAAGGAGAAATTAAGGAAGTGCGGATGATTAGCATCCGTTGTTAATTGAAAACTTTAAAGCTGAGCCTGCGGGAGATTTTAAAAACAGTTTGTATACGTTTTCTATGACCGTTTTACGTGCAGACTTCCATCCAAGCATTAACAATTCAACAAGAAAAAATGAGGGAAGTGGGACACTGACAAACGAGAAACGATATGATGAGTCGATGATGAATATTGGTGAGTAGTGTTTTCCCTGAGGTCAAATCCTTCAAAAAACACTTCAAAGGGTGGTGATGGTGGTAGCAGATGGTATTTCTATGGTACGGAAGGGGCGGTGGTGGGGGGGGGCATCGGAGGCTGGACAATATCTCGTTGACCTCTGACCCCAAAGGAGGTTGTCTACCACCTCCCTGTCGAAACTGACGATACACAAGCAGTCACGAATAGAAATTGCCAAAGAATAGCCAATTATGTGGTTTAGCCAATTTAGACACCACCCAGAAAAACTTCCGCTCGGGAGTGGGTCAGGTAAACAAAAATTCCTTTTCGGCTTGTCATAAATCACACTTCTTGGAGCTCATTAGTGCCTAGGATAAACAGGGTACTTAAAAACCTTGTAAAAAACTCATCTTTGCTAAGTACGCCCCACCTGATGCACCGCACCTGATGCGCCCCACCTGATGTACCCCACCTCAATGGGACATCTAATAGGACACCTAATGGGACATAGTTTGCCCCATTTCATCAGTCAAGCCTTAACGATCACTTTCACAGAAACTGGTGACAGGGTGGGCCAAATTTGATGTGTACCACGTGCTTGGGAATCGTTCCTTGGTGGGTAGAGATCCATTTTTACTGCCTTAGGGCCTTTAGGCCTAACGGTGGGCCTTTGGGCCTTACGATGGGGTTTTAGCCCTTCCGATGGGCCCACCTTGTACAGCAATTGCACTTTGTGGTGACGGTGACGCTGATTATGGTGTCTAATTTCTAAGATTTGGTACAAATGGGTTTTTATTATCTCCTAGTGCTAATCCCCATGAGACAAAGTGGAAATATTTTCAAGTCTTTTACAAAGCTGAAGGAGTGCATTAGTGCAAGATGTAGAAATCAGGAAATGACCCACCCGCAAGGAAAATTTTAAAAATGGAGGAATGGTCCTCAAGCCACCAAAGATCAGCATTCACTTTTTAACAATTCCAAAAGTCATTCCTAGAACAATGGAAAATGAATCAAAAGGCTTGAAGAAGATGACGGTGATGAGACGAAGGAGAAAGTGAATTTTGTTCTCATAACTGTACAAAGGATGAAGGGATGATGGAAAAAATGGCTTATGAGATTACGATTATTGTGGTTTGCAAATTGTAGAATTGGCAAGCATATTTTTTGTATTTGGAGTAAAAGTGGCAGTAGTGTTGGCGAATTAGTAACACAATATATTGCTAATTTTAATAATAATGGAATTATTCCTAACTCCCCTCAGGCAGAAGCAATTCATAAAAATTCATAAAAGTGCAATTGTAAGGTACGCAATCAATGAAGATGCGGTGAGAGATTTCTAGTCGTTACCCCAAACTCATCTTACCCCTAGCCGTTAGGGCCTAGCAGCACTTAATATTAATAACGAATCTCTAGAATTACAATTTACAATCAATTGAGCAGTAAAAATAACTTCAAATTGATTTTTTTAGCTTTTTGCAATCAGTCCTTAACCTCCCTCATAATGCGAAAAATGAAAACGAACAAGCGAAATTTCGATACGGATGGATGGTTTCACTCATCGAAATTATCGATTCGCAAGGGCGCAGGGCCGTCCTCACGTCGCCATTTCATTTATTGGAACCGCTGGTACGTTGATCCTAGTACTTGAAAAATAGCTGTCTTGAAAATTTAAGCAAAATTCGGGTAATAAAACCTTCCGGAATACCTTACCGCACTGCATAAAAAGATTATATTTTTCCATGGCGTGCAACAATGGCATTCGAAGTAATTCGAGGTATCTGTTTTGATTACTTACCAAAAATACTCGAAACGGTATCTGTTTTGATTACTTACCAAACATACTCGAAACTGTTCGTAACGTTTACTGCCGAAATAAATTCGAAATAAATTTACTGACGGGATTTTTCCGACCAGAAAAAAATTTTCTGGTCAGAGATTTTTCCGGCCAGCAAAAAATTTTCCTGTTCGGAAATTTTTCCGACCAGAAAAAAATTTATTGGTCGGATTTTTTTTCCTCCGAAAAAAAATTTCTGACCAGAAGTTTGTTAATAAAATTGATACAATGTGAAAATTTCTTGATAATTTAAAATTAACTTTGAGCCAATACGCTTGACATTTGAACGTTTGTGAGTTCATTATGTCGTTCTCAGTTTGATTTTTGGTAAAAGTTTCGGCTACTGCGAAATAGGAAGCAAGTCTTAACCCTTCCCTTCGCAAGCCCTAAATTTACGAGAGGAATCCACGCGGATGATTTTTCATCCCTTAAAATTATAGGTATATCGATACAGATGAGTTGACCAGGTGACTTAATAAACATTCCTGTTGTAGGAAAAATTTATTATTAGCATACCTGTTATAGGAAAAATTTATGGATGAAAACTCATCCAGGTGATTTAACTATGTAATTTTTGAGAATTTTCACCGTTTTTTTAAATTTTAAAAGCGTCTTAATACGCCATTTTTCAGCGAAATCGCTCAAATTTTTTTTAGAAGCTTGGAAACACCTTGGAAGGAGAACTCCTGAAATTTGAGCGATTTTGCTATTAATTCAGCTTATAAACATTATAGACAAATGCCCTCGTGATGAAAAGTTATCCGCCTGCAAAGGGAGGGGTTAAAACGTTCGGAGATGAACCCAGGCGAGTTTTTGGGTAAAAAGCAGTAAAAATTCTGGCAAATTGTTACTGCAACAGCTCCCAAGACTTGTTTGATTCAGGAAAAAAAGCGGAAGGTCAACTTTAGGCCAAATGGAAATAAATTTGAACCTTAACAGGTTTTTCTTATTAGCATTTCCACTAACTTAAGCGGTGAGAAGGAAGAACCGGAAGCCGAAAAACCATTGGTACTATGAAGAGGCTATTTGAAATTTAATTGAGGCTTCCAATTCCACTACCGTTATAAAAACCGACTGAGGAATGGCGTGGAAAGGCCTGTCAAAAATAATTTGAATCTATTGGCTAACAGTGACCGAACTGACGGACAATTAGAAATTGTCCCGTTGATTTTACTCTCTAATTACTACACACGATACGACGGTTCCATGTCAGGTTAGAATTTTGAAAGTCAGAAGACCTTGGATCCATTTCTCGTTTTTTACTGCCTTGACATTGTTGTAACTGTTTAACAATTGATTTTTACATTTTACAATGCATGTTAAGTAAGACAAGAATAAGGAGAAGTGCACAACAATAATTGATGATTCATAGGAATTAGAGCATGAGTAACTTCAAAATCAGCCTTTTGAACTCTCTAAAAATCTTCACCCAAAGTTTTTAACAATACAATATAATTTTCTCAAAGAAAATTGATAGGGTGCCAAAATTTTCAATTTCCCAAAAGTACAATTCCAAACTACACAAAAAAAATTTACACAAAAAATTGATGCTTTACCATTATTGGCAGCTAATTCTCATCTAATCTGTAGCAAATTGATCACCCTGAATTACCAAAAAATTTCCCACGGATTCTGACAAAGGTGAAAGTCAACTCTCAAAAAATTTCAATTTCTACACAAACGTAGCAGCATTATGATACCAAAATAATCATTCCATGTAACCACCTAACCGCACAATCTCCTTTAGATCATGGCCAAGGGCAGCCACCCACATATGTCATTGACTTGGTACAGGAATTGGTCCTGTACCAAGTCCAGGAAGGTCATGCGCCCATCCGGTCGGGTTCAGGCTGAATATGTTGCGCGGTTAAGTACTAACCATTAACCCACCCCAGGGTAACCCCTAGGGCAGGAGTAGAATCCTGCTCCTAGGTCCGTACCAAGAAACTGGGGGGATCAGCAAGCACATTGTCCCGTTCGGCGCCGAGCCTGGGCTATAAACCCAACAAGCCGGCCTAGGAGTAGGATTCCCTGCCCTGGGGCTCGGTTAGCTACTCCTAGCCCTAGGTCCGTACCAAGAAACCGGGGGGATCAGCAAGCACATTGTCCCGTTCAGTGCCGAGCCTGAGCTGTAAACCGAACCAGGCGACATAGGAGTAGGATTCCCTGCCTTTGGGCAGGGGCAGCGACTCCTAGGTCCGTACCAAGAAACCAGGGGGGATCAGCAAGCACATTGTCGCGTTCGGCTCCGACGCTGAGCTGTGAACCGAACCAGCCGGTGTGCAAATGAGGTAAAAGACAATGGAATTTACGAAGTTCCGGTTTAGGCAGAATTGTAAAAATTCCTTGACACCTTAGAAGGAGTCACGCCTGATTTGAATAGGTGAAAGTGAGGCAAAATCGACATAGGAGTAGGATTCCCTGCCTTGGGGCAGGGGCAGCGACTCCTAGGTCCGTACCAAGAAACCGGGGGGATCAGCAAGCACATTGTCGCGTTCGGCTCCGACGCTGAGCTGAGCTGTGAACCGAACCAGCCGGTGTGCAAATGAGGTAAAAGCAATGGAATTTGCGAAGTTCCGGTTTAGGCAAAATTGTAAAAATTCCTTGACACCTTAGAAGGAGTCACGCCTGATTTGAATAGGTGAAAGTGAGGCAAAAGTTTAGGGGGTGGCCATATTCTGAAATTTTCTGACTTGGGCCCAAGTTGTATCCTTACCGCAGTACAACGCGGCGCATACCTTTGTGCTCTTAGACATGCTATTTAACAAGAGGAATTTAAAGCACCAATTATCTCAAGTGTTTTCAAGTATATTAGGTTAGTTTTACAATCTTACAAATCAAATGTCTTCCGTTCGAAAGTAGAAATTGATTGGATGAAGAGGCTTTTCGTTATTTTGCAGGAGCGGTTAAGAGTAAGGTGCGGTAGTGAAAACAAGTTTTTGGAAGATTCACCGGAGGATCTCAGAAAGCCATTCAAACGATTTCTTCCGTACATTGTAAACTTTAGCAAAATAATTTAAGAACGAAGGTTCACATGCATTTATTCATGAGGATTCTTTGCAAAAGATTTACTGCAATTACCTAATCAAAATGTATTGTTATTTAGCAAAAGTCCAGTTGGACACATTTGCAAAAATGTTTCGGTGTCGTCGGACCTACAGGTCCGAACCTACAGGGTGCAGACAAGCGACAAGCCTTTTCCATCCCCCGTTACTTTTAACGATCATTTACATGTAAATTTTGCACATTTTTATTAGCATAGGTATATTGATACTCAGACATGCCACATGCGCACACCCTGTGCACTGTTTAGGATGACTAGTATCGATTCCTTCTTCGCTAGCATAATCTGCTAGTGTGGTCAACTGCTAACTTTAATTTTTAAATCCCTCCTCCTTCCCTCTCCATCCCATAGAAGGTGGAGGGTGAAAAAGTAAAGTTAGCAGTCGACCACTCGGTAACTGATGAAGAAGGGATGATGATCAAGGAAGGGGATATTTTGAATAGAGCCTCAATCATTTTGTTTCTAATCGCGAAAAAATTGGCGCTGATTTGCTATTAATGTGCACATTATTGTAACGTATCTGCAAATTCGGAAAAATGTAAATTATCAAAAGCAAAGCAAAAGCCGGCAACTGAACCTCACCACAAAATGGAATTCCTTCCGGAGCCCATTTTCCATCTTCTGCGCAGACTCTTCGGGCCTAAGTAAATCAAATATGCTTCAGAAAATTGTGCAAAATTAAAAGATAATTATACAATTAATAATTGAATTTAATAATTGAATTTAATAATTTAAAAATTGAATTTAATAATTTAAAAATTGAATTTAATAATTTAAAAATTTAATTTAATAATTCAATTACCGGTCCAAGTAATTCAAATCCACGCTCACAAGCGTAAGTAGCCACGACTCCAGGACTGAGCTCTTGAGCCGAAAATGTGAGAGATGAATGAGCTGGAGCTCCAGGATACCCGCATGACAAAACTGGAAATGAACAACGAGAATGACCTTAGTTAAAATTAGTTAAAAATTTGTTAAAATTAGTTGCGTTTAGCATTAGATTCTTCCATGTAGAACTAAAAAATGTTTTTGACAATGACATGATGAAGTCTTGTGTGTCCCTTATTGTCATTTATCCAAATTTCACACTCCACTTACGCATCCACTTAACAATGAGAAAGATGAGCTTATAAACATGAAAGGAAGTGGGCGAAAAAAATTGAGTTGAAGAGACTTTAAAATTAAATGTTTGACTATGATGAGTAAATGAAGGGGGTAAATTAGTGAGTCACAAATGAAGGAAAGTGCAGTTGACTTTAGCCAAAACACGCAATGACAATGACATTCGTTCGTCCCTTATGTCTACTCTCTACACACTTAAGTGCCTCAGATTAAGTCCAGTTTTAAGGACTAGTTAGCTTCAAAGGAGCCCCGCATGAGACCTTTGACCAAATTAAAGTACCGTTCCGTACTTAAATTTTAAAATTATACTTAAAATTTTCTAAACAAGGGTGACAATATGCTTCTGTACTACCCAAAGGCTACTTACAATATTTTAAATTACTTTTCCAATACTTTTCCATTAATTCTGATACAAATATTCTAAAATTATGAATCTCGAAACTCGAATCTTGAATTCTCACATTGCAATTTACTAACCTACGCCTGAACCTAGACATAAGCCTAAAGCTAACCTAAACCTGAGCCTAAGACCTAAGCCTCAAACTAACCTAGACCTAAACCTGAACCTAAGACCTAAACCTGAAACTAACCGAAACCTGAACCTAAAACCTAAACATAGCGCTGAACCTAAGACCTAAACCTGAAACTAACCGAAACCTGAACCTAAAACCTAAACATAGCGCTGAACCTAAGACCTAAACCTAAAACTAACCCGAACCTGAATTGTCGAAAACTTAAAGCCAATTTNAACCTAAGACCTAAACCTGAAACTAACCGAAACCTGAACCTAAAACCTAAACATAGCGCTGAACCTAAGACCTAAACCTAAAACTAACCCGAACCTGAATTGTCGAAAACTTAAAGCCAATTTGTAATTTCCGGAAACAAACTTCAAAAACTTTTCCTAAGGTTGCCAAAACTGGCAAACTATTCAAATCTCTATTCTTGTTAAACTTTGCATCCAGTTGAAATTCTTCGAGGAATTTTCCACTTAAAATGATCGAAACAAGGTCGATATCTGAATTCTATCACGAAGACAAGACAAAAAGTAAGGTGGAGAACGTTACCGTTCTGCCATAACGCCTCTTGACACAAGAAGCTTCCACTACTCACTTATGTCTTGTTCGTCTATGCCATCATCTACTGGCTCATCACAATTCAATTAATTAGAATAATTAATTAATTAATTGTTCGCAATGAAAAGTATGGAAGCTTTTAGAAGTAAAAGTTGATTTACTTTTGTTAATGCCAGTATTTGTTGTATGCGATATTTTTGAAGATGTTGAGTAAGGCTTGGGTTTAAGTTAATTAAAGTGACGATTAATTTAGTAAATTTTGAGCTTCAGAGTTATAAAGCGTAGCCAAGTAAGACAGTACTTATAATTTTTATAAATAAGAAAATAATTTCCTTCAGGCGGCCAGTAGTTCAGGAGTGCTAAATTCAGGAGTGCTAATTGAGGATTGAAGGAATCTGTTGCTAATCCTTACATTTTTTTTATCATCCCTTTAGTGTTGATATTACGTAGGATGTAGGATCATTTCACTTGGCTTCATTTCGATTACGACGGATGATACAAACTTTGAACGAATTGGGCAGACCAATCAAAAACGTACGCTTGAGTAACCGTAGGGCAAATTACTAACGGTACTTTACGTACTCATCTTGGAATGGAACAATATCAAGCTTATTAGAAATCCTAATTTCCCATTTTCAACAACTCCTACCGCAACAACATCTTCCTAAAAGCATCTTCACAGATTTTTCTCCCGACTGACGAGGAGGGGAAGAAGATCCAATTTCTTCCAAAGTTATTCCAAGGACTTTTAAAAGGTGAACGACATGTTCCTGGAGAGGGTTCAAGCTCAAGGATTCTTTGACTTGAACCTTACTCAACAACGGTTAGAGAAGTCCATTGTTCTGTTTCCACACCTTTGCAGGTTAGGTTACTTCTCTCGGGAGTGATTCTCCGTTGTCACGCAGGTACCCTGGGTCCCTTAACTACCAAGTCTTCTAACCCACAAGTAGCCCTTGAGTTTCGGTACAACGACTTCAGGTGAACCTACAGAGCCAGGAGAGGAGGTAAAAGAGGAGGCCCTTAAAGACCTTCCTTAAATTCGTCGGGACCCTTTAACAACACGAGAAACCGTACCTTGGCGTCTTGTTCTTTCCTTTGGCCCAGTTTTCCACGAGGAGGGTCAATCCTCCCAGGTTTTCACTAAAAGTTCGATTTGAAAAGCATTTTTGTCGAGAAAATGGTCCTGTAAACAGCTCGGGTCAAGTTTTGGCTATGTTGCGTATAATTTCGCTATCTTAGATATAATTTGGCTGTGTTGGGTATATTTTGGCTATGTTGCGTGTAATTTGGCTATGTTAGGTATAATTTGGCTATGTTGGATATATTTTGGCTATGTTGGATATAATTTGGCTACGTTAGGTATAATTTGGCTATGTAGGGTATAATTTGTCTAGTTACAGGTTAACTCCTAATGGTTGTCGATTTCTGGGTTAACTGGGTTAAACATCGCTATTTCTTGGTGATGTTAGGGCTAAGATTTGTTAAATTTTGTGCAAAAATGCTTTTAAAAATTAGCAATGCACAACGGTTACTTCTTGTCCCATATTTTTGCAAACAGTGTTCAGCTCATTTGCAAAAAGAAAATTGCGAACATGATTTCCATATTTTTGCACATGGTAGTTGAAATTAAGTATGAGAAGAAATATGTCTACCTACCAAACTCCCACTCCATTTTTATAATACAAGCCGGTCATGAAGATGAGAAGGCATTTGCCAAAAACATGAAATAAAACATGGTTGAATGCAAGTGACCGAGATGCACCTTGACTTGATGCGGAATCGCCTCAGGTCAAGAAGAAGAGGTCTTTTGGATTCTGTCTTTCGCCGTTACTTCGAAAAAACATCTACGTATTGAATTGAATTATGCAAACGATCTCCGAAACCAACAATGTCCCTTATTGTTGCACCTGTGACACATGACATACGATGGGCTCTTCCATAAAGGGCCCACCAAAAAGGGAAGTTATTTTCATTAAGAACAAAGTCGTGGGGCTATAAAAATCTTAACAAGCAGTTAACTTAAAAGTTAATTAACTGTTCGCATACGAGTTAAAATCGCAGTAATAAAACAAACTCATGAGCTCGTGGTTGCAGGTGCTCGAATTGCTTGTCATCTTCCATTCAAATGACTTTCTCTCATAAAATTCTGTCCAAAAATGCTCACGATTCCAACACACTTTCCCTAGTTTGGAGATTTTGAACACGGATCCTTTAGAGTGATTCTTTAGGACTTTAAGTTAATTAAGTTAAATTACCAATTAGAAAAATTAGACTTTGAGTGGTCTCCCTTTGTCTTTTGGTTAATGGATGGGTGTGTGTGTGTGTTGTGTTATGACGATGGATGACTCAAAAACTTTCACACTTGGGAATTTAAGTAACTAAAAACAAGCTTTCTAGAGTAACTACATTACAGAGTAACTTCGTTACAAAGTAACGACTTTAATCGTTACCACCAATGTTACCATAAATCCACCTGCTATGACCTGCAATGACCCCTGCAATTGTGTCATAGATTTATTCAGAATTCTGGGGGGCATGACCTCCTTCGAGTCACTGCTCACATCGTCACATCCCAAATGACGTCAACTTTTAATAGAGTTCCATTCAAATTTGACTGACTAACTGTTACTTGATAAAATTGATGAAAGACAATTGATGTTATCAATTGATACATTCCTGACTCTCCTGACAATTTCTAAAATGGTGACAAGAATAATCAAGATGTCGACACGTAATTTCCGACAATAAAATTACAATTTCCTCTACGGAATTGTGGATCTGAAATTGGGAATTTGACGTTGCGAATACGAATTTGCGAATCTGAAATTGTTAACTAAACGCACTGCATGGAAACTGTTGAAAGAAAAAAATTGAAGAATTTTGGTTCTGGATGAGAAAACGGCTGAAATTACTGCTAGTACAACAATGAATTTTTTTGATATAAAAGGCTTATGAAGTTCTCTTCAATTATTAAGTTACGATTTTTTTTTTGCGGACTGAGTGAGCAGTTGAAGCCTCTGTTGTCAAATGTAATTGACAATACTACAATAAGATGCTTTCATCTTCTTGCCCACTGGATCCCGTTCCTTCTTCTGCTTGTCTACCCACTTAAAACAGTCGAATCGGAAATACTGTCATCAAACCACGAGCCCATCCTAAACTATTCGCCATATCCAATTGCGGTTCTTAATTCCGACAATTTTCACACCAAAAATCTGTCTGTCTGTGCCGTACTTCCGTGTTTTTTGTTATAAAAGAAAGCAATCAGATCTGCGTGATCTGTGAGATCAATGCGTAAGATCAATTAACCCCACAGTTATAAAATCGTCCCAAACGAGCCCGTCCGTAGACGGGATTAAAATTAATTTGTACTTCCGAAAAATTAACATAAAATCATTCGTCCAGGCGGCCTAAAACGATGGATTTTAGGAAAAATGGCTACCTAGACGTATGCTTTAGGTTAATTTTTTTGAGTAATTAAAACCCGTCTCCGGACGGGCTTGTTTGGGAATTACTCTAATCGTAAAATCAACGTTACGGACACCCCATCAGGGTAATAAATCCCAGTGTTTTTAGTGACAAAAATACTGTCAAAAGTAAGAAAATGAATGTTCGCTTGAATGAAGCTTTCATTTTTTTTTGCGGACAAATTATTAAGACACTCAATTTTATTTGTAGAATTAAATTGAATTCTGCAAATATTTCAAGAAATTGTACAGAAAATTGAAAAATTGGCCTGAAGATATTTTACGAGAGTGCAGGAAAAAACGGAGCTTAAGAAATTTGGAAGTTGACTTAAGTACGCACATTTACAATTACATTTACAATTATTTTAAGGAAAAGTAAACATTAAGGGAAGTTTTTTTTGTGTATCTGCAAGGCTTTTTCATTCAATTGTTTTCGTGATTTGTAGTTAGTTAGAATTGAATGCTTCAAGGCTTTCTTCCCACTTTTTCTTAATACTGCTTTTGCAGAAAACTTGCAGAATTTAGACCAACTGCCTCCTGGCTTACTTTCATTCTACCAACAAGCATTTCAACAAGAATTTTACAAAGTAAGCAACTTAAATCTCATTGATAAACCTTAAAATTCTACATCTTAATCTCGAAGTAGTACTTAAGAGCATAACTTTCTCACTTTTAGCATCTTCCGGAATTGAAATTGGAATTAATAATCGGAATTGAAATTCACAGCAATCAGAAATAAAATTAACAACAATCGGAATTCAAATTCTACAAAATGAAATCCTAGGAGTCTTAAACTGATCGATCTGCTGTTGGAGGTTGGTGGTCTGTCGGTCAGCTTTGATTGTTGTAAAACATGTAATGAGATTGTTCCAAATTGACACTGTCAGCATACCAAAGAGGCACCTGACACCTTGACAATGACACTGCGTGGTGGAAATTCGTTGTGTGAAAAGACAGAGTCCATTTTGTGGAGCAGTGGGATGCGTAGTAAATGGAAAGACAATCTTTGGCGTTGAATCTAGGTCATTTCTTCTCCCATCATTAGAATTTGTAACCTTTACAAATGGGATACACTCTTCCTTTTAACAAAAGCCCTAACGTCGTTTAAATTATTAATTTAATTCAAGCAATAATAACTAACCAAACTAACACTCTTGGGGGCTAAAAAATTAGGATAAGTAAAATAACCATAAAAATTAAAAACATACCTGAACTGGAAAAATGTATCAAAAGTAAGGGAGTTAGGAATAACTTGAGTAAACTCATTGTCACTTGAGCACGAGAAATACGACGCTTCGGTCACCGAACACTTGGATTTCACACTCCAGGTAACTTTCTCCGCACAGCTAGGTGTTCAAACGCATTTGGAAAGAGGAATAAATTACTAAAACAATTTTTAAACTTAAGTACAAAATTTTTAACCCTTAAAAAAGGATAAAATTTTTAAACTTTAAAAAAAAATATAAAAATTTTTAAACTTAGAAAAACTGTTTTCTAAGTTTTTCTTTGAATCTAAGTAAGAAAGGCTGCGTGACACTTATTGTTGGTTGTAATTCCGAAAAGTAGAACAACCTTCCTCGGTCACAGAATGACGAATACTGAGAACAAGATTTGGACTTTCTTGCCTCAAGATTCTTAA